>SNQJ01S0056669.1:6685-43794 GCA_010110895.2 Picea sitchensis | reverse complement strand
ATAAATCATAATTACAATTCTTTTCAGAACATGGTTCACTACGGGGCTCGGCCTTGGGGACACTACAGGTTCCTTCGCCTACCCTGCATTTTTTTTTCTCTTCTTCACCAGTGGAATTTTGTGAGAACTATCAATATTTATGCGAGGAGGTTTCTTATCTCCTCCTCCATTCGAAGATTCTGGGTTGCTTTCTTACTAGGGTGGACTGTCGAAGCGATGCTCCGTGATGTCGTGCTCTTGGGAGTGTTGGCGGGGGACTGGGTACTCTTCTCACTGAATACTTTTCCATGTTGTCTATACAATTCAGTCGCGCTTTGCAATGTCCCTGCGTCACAATCGACAGAAGTAGGATTGTTGTCGACACTTTCCCTGTCTTGGGTGAGGTGTTTATGAATAAAATAAGTGTTAAAGCCAACAACCAGTAAATGTTGTTGAAAAATTCCATTAGGGTCGAACCCTTTTAGGCTTTCAGCGTACGTTAGGTTCAATTTCTTGAAATGGGAGGCAAACTCGTCAATCTTGTTGATGTTTCTGCACACGAAGTCTCCAACTTTCCAGGGCAGGGGAATGAACTGGTTTTTTTTTCTTGTCATGCAAAAAATGCAACCAGTGGTTGTATTGCCTTGTTATTTCTGCAACAAACATCTTGTCCATGATGTGGCATGGAAGGAAGGCAGGATTTTCCTTAGAGCCAAAGACCATGATCGCACTGTGATTTTCCTCTTTCTCAAGTGTGCCCTTCCTGTTCAAAAACTTGGTTGCGTGGCCAGACATCCGCGGAGCACCCTTGCCTAGAAATAAATCTTTGAAAACTAAGACAAAGCCATTAAAAACTTCATAAAAACAATGGGAGGCCTTGTGCCTCCACAGGGCCTCGTACCAGAATGTTACTGGGTCGAATCCACAGTTTATTTTATTGGAAAGAGAAAGTTTTGGAAACGGGCAGCAATGCACAATTGCGAAAATTAAGTAGGATGACATATAAAATTTATTCGATTCTTTGAATCGTGACAACTGGGAACAAAGATGAATGGAAATTAGCTTCCCCCAATCGAAAATGTATTGTTCCTTGACTATGAGATACAAAATATAAATAATTACATGGGAGATGCTTGTCGTGGATGCCTGTCCCGTTATTCTTGTAAACAACCAAGCAATTTCCCGGAATGGATTTCTAAAGGAACTTACATGCAACCTTGTGATATCTTCAGGAACTATTGTCGGGTATTCGAGGAAGTTGGCTAAGATGTCCATCCCGTTCTCATTTTTTTCTAGAGACTTCTTGTAGTCTTGTCCTCTGAACGTCAATGTTGGCTTCGGCAATTTTAACATCTCGCGAAAGACCTGAGGTGACAAAGAAACAGGAGAATGGTCGCGCAGTGGAATAATTATTTGGCCTGGAATATATTTTTCGACGCACCAAGAGACCACCTCCTTACAGTCAAAAACCTCAGGGACGCAACCTGCACGAGCGATTCCAGAGTTCCAAATCACTTAGTTCTGGGCGGAATGGGATGAATAGTAAAAGTATGCCCTACACCACTGGAAGTTCTGGTCCTCATGTGAGAACATATTTACTGTATCTCCACAAAATTGTTGTCGACCTGCTGCCATAAGTCTACAAGAACATTTGTTTTCTCTAGACGATAAATGAAATGAAAAGTTGGAAGGGATAATATAACCCTGTGCAAACTTTGGTCCAAAACGTGTGAATGGGAGATGTCCTAGAGACTTTCGTTGATTAATGACAATTTGGACGATTGTTGCATAATGTGTTGTTAACATTAAAAACTAGCAATTGCATACATAGAAAATGAGAACATGGCGGATATTTCAATCATCGATTAAGCATTGTATATTTCTTGAGCCGCCCAACACGACAATGCATGTTTGAGATGAACAATCGGAAGGGACAAAATAACTCTCTGCACATCTTGGTTTAATGCATAATAATGGGAGATCTCCTCGACCGTTTTGCCCATTAATGACAATGTTGATTGTTCCTGCATGGTCAGTTTTTGGCATGAAAGGTTTATAATTTCACAGTAAGAAAGTACGGAGGTCGCGGGCATGAGAAAAACACAGCTACAAAATAAGGTTGCAAGGTACAACCGTTGAAGGTGAGGGCACGAGGGTCAAATTGTATGTATCAGAACTTTTTGATTGCAATGCGCGTAACAACAAAGAGAGTATGGTAGGACAGCCAGAAGTACAGGAAGTTAGTGGGGATGGAAGGCAGGGAGGGATACTTTGAAACATTTGTGAGCCTTGGTAGAGTGAAGAACAAACGATGTTGGAATCTGGTAGTCAATTTGTATATTGCACAGGGTGTGATTCCACCTGTTTCGTACCTCTGTGTCCAGTTGTCACAACCAAGAGCTAATTTAGTATTGAAAATATTTTTTTAGATATTGTTAGATACTTCATAGGGATTAGCATCCGTAAACAATGGCAATCTCCAACCCGCCAGCCCTGCATTCTGTGTGTCAATTTGTATATCGCGGAACTAAGAGCCTTGTTTGGAGGACACGGAACAATAGAAGTGCAATGTTGAGTCAGCTAGTCCGTAGGTCCGCTTGTCAATTTTTATATCACAGAATTCTTGGTGCTATTTGTAGGGCACGCAACATTGGAGGCCCACTTTTGAGGTCGCCCGCCCGAGAACCCGCGATCCAAAATGTCGCTAGGTATGTAATGCGGAATCCGTACATGCTATATAAGATATCATGTCCATACTTTATAGTCCCATAATACACAAGAAGAAAAAAAGGGAAAAAGGATGAAGTAGTTAGCAGTGGAATTGTAGATCACGAAAATTTTGAGTGGAAAATGTATATAACAGAACAAAAAGGAACAGAGTTCAATGCGCCAACTCGGCAACCGCGGGCATAAAATTCACTAAGTATGGAAAGGAATAGCGGGCGGTCCAATTCGCCATGCGAGGATATAGATGGAGATGAAATTGGTGCCAACCCGGTAACCGTGGACATAAAATTGGCCAAGTATGGAAAGCAACAATGGTCGGTCGGATTCATCATGTGATTATATAGATGGAGATAAAGATATGTCAACCCACCAACACTGGGGTTGCACATTTCGTGAACCCGACAACAAGAGGATCCAAAATAGGTTACGAAGATCTCTGCAAAAAACGCAAGGCCCTGACGTTCTAATTGTATCGCTGTGAACATTTGAATGCATAATCTGTAACACGGAAGAGCGGACAATGTCGGAATCCGGTAGTCAGTTTGTATTCAGTAGTCTAGTTATATACTTAGTCGTGTCTCTATAATCGTGGGTTCCAATGTTGGCGTGTTGACATAGCTTTATCTCCATCTATATCCTCGCATGGCGAATTGGACCGCCCACTATTCCTTTTCATACTTCATGAATTTTATGCCCGCGGTTGTCGAGTTGTTGCAATTCAACTCTTCTGCTTCTTGTTCCGTCATCTACATGTACCACTCAAAATTTCCATGATCTACAATTCCACTGCGAACTTCTTCGTCCTTTTTCCCTTATTTTATTCTCGTGTATTATGGGACTATAAAATATTGACATCATATTTTATAGAGCATGTACAGATTCTGCATTCCATACCTAGCGACATTTTGGATCGCGGGTTCTTGGGCAGGCGGGCTCAAAATTGGGCCTCCATTGTTCTATGCCCTACAAATAGCACCGGTAATTCCCCGATATACAAATTGACAAGCGAACCTATGGACTGGCGGAATCAACATTGCACTTCTATTGTTCTATGTCCTCCAAACAACGCTCCCAATTTCGCGATATAGAAATTGACACGCGGAATGCAGGGTTGGTGGGGTGGAGATTTCCATTGTTTACGGATGTTAATCCCTATGAAGTATCTAATAGTATCTAAAAAATTATTTTGAATACTAAATTAGCTCTTAGTAGTGACAATTGGACACAGAGGTACGAAACAGTTGGGATTGGACAAATTTTGAGTGGAAGATGTATATAATGAAACAAAAAGGAACACAGTTCAATTGTGCCAACTTGGCAACCGCGGGCATAGAATTCACCAAGTATGAAAAGGAACAACATGTGGTCCAATTTTCCATGCGAGGATATATATGGAGATGAAATCGGCGCCAACCCAGCAATCGTGGACATAAAATTGGCTAAGTATGGAAAGCAACAGCGCTCGGTCGGATTCATTGTGTGATTATATAGATGGAGATAAATATATGTCAACCTGCCAACACTGGGGTTGCACATTTCGTGAACCCGATAATAGGAGGATCCAAAATAGGCTGCAAAGGTGTCTGTAGGAGACGTGAGGCCCCGACGTTCTAATTGTATCGCTCTAAACATTTGAATGCGTAATCTGTAACACGGAAGAGCGAACGATGTCAGAATCCGGTAGTCAATTTGTATATTGTGACATTTTGGATCGCGGGTTCTCGAGCAGGCGATCTCAAAATTGGGCCTCCATTGTTCTGTGCCCTACAAATAGCACCCAGAATTTCGCGATATACAAATTGACAAGCTGACCTGCGGGCTAGTGGACTCAACATTGCACTTCTATTGTTCCGTGGCCTCCAAACAGCGCTCTCAGTTTCGCGATATAGAAATTGACACACAGAATGTAGGGTTGGTGGGGTGGAGATTGTCATTGTTTGCGGATGCTAATCCCTATGAAGTATCTAATAGTATCTAAAAAAATATTTTGAATACAAAATTATCTCCTCGTAGTGACAACTGGACACAGAGGTACGAAACAGTTGGGATTGCACAAATTTTGAGTGGAAGATATATATAACAGAACAAAAAGGAACAGAGTTCAATTGCGCCAACTCGACAACGGCAGGCATAAAATTCACTAAGTATGAAAAGGAAAAGCGGACGGTCCAATTCGCCATGTGAGGATATAGATGGAGATGAAATTGGTGCCAACCCGGCAACCGTGGACATAAAATTGGCCAAGTATGGAAAGCAACAATGGTCGGTCAGATTCGTCGTGTGATTATATAGATGGAGATAAATATATGTCAACCCGCCAACCGCTGGGGTTGCACATTTCGTGAACCCGACAACAGGAGGATCCAAAACAGGTTGTGAAGGTGTATGCAGAAGACGCGAGGCCCCGATGTTCTAATTGTATCGCTCCCAATATTTGAATGCATAATCTGTAACACGAAAGAGTTGACGATGTCGGAATCCGGTAGTTAATTTGTATATTGCGGAGGGTGCAATCCCAACTGTTTCGTACCTCTATGTCTAGTTCTCACTACTAAGAGCTAATTTAGTATTCAAAATAATCTTTTAGATATTATTAGATACTTCATAGGGATTAGCATATGTAAACAATGGAAATCTCCACCCCGCCAGCCCTGCATTACGTGTGTCAATTTCTATATCGCGAAACTCGGAGAGGTGTTTGGAGGACATGGAACAATAGAAGTGCAATGTTGAGTCCTCCAGTCCACAGGTCCGCTTTTCAATTTGTATATCGCAAAATTCTAGGTGTTATTTGTAGGGCATGGAACAATGGAGGCCCAATTTTGAGCCCGCCCGCCCGAGAACCTGCGATCCAAAATGTCGCTAGGTATGGAATGTGGAATCCGTACATGCTCTATAAAATATCATGTCCATATTTTATAGTTCCATGATACACGGGAAGAAAATAAGGGAAAAAGAACGGAGAAGTTCGCAGTGGAATTGTAGATCACAGAAATTTTGAGTGGTAGATGTAGATGACGGAACAAGAAGCAGCAGAGTTGAATTACGTCAACTCGGCAACCGCGGGCATAAAATTCACTAAGTATGAAAAGGAACAGCAGGCGGTCCATTTCTCCATGCGAGGATATAGATGGAGATGAATATATGTCAACACGCCAACGTTGGAACCCACGATCATAGAAACGCGACTAAGTATATAACTAGAAATCGATAATACACGGGAAGAAGACGAGGGAAAAGTATCTCTCTGAAGAAAAACTTGTGTTTGATTATTAATGTAAATGCTTTCGAACCCCTGCTGAGTTCTCACCAGTTAAGGCATAAATTGTAGATCACAGAAGTCTCTTTCGTGCCACTGTGTCCACTTGTCACTAGTAAGAGCATTGTTGATGTATATCAGGAAGGACATGAATTTGTTGGGGATGGAAAGTAGCAATAGATACTTTGAACGAAGTTAATGTATACCAGGAACCTACAGTCGAATTGTAGATCATGGATGTTTTGAGTGCAAGATGTATATACCGAAACGATAAGCAGTTGGGTTCGCAAGCACCGGCCCCGCAGCCCCGGCCATAAAATTGGCTATGGAAAGGAACAACGGTCGGTTGGATCCCTCGTGTGAGGATATACATGGAGATGAAGACATGTTAGCTCACCAACTCTGGAACCGGATACTATAGAAAGGGCACTAAGTATATATCCAGAAAGCAATAATGAGCGGGAAGAATAAAAGGCCAGCTCCTATGTGTCGATCCAGCAACTGTGGCCATAAAATTGCCTAGGTATGGAAAGGTACAGCGGTCAGTCGAATTCGTCATGTGAAGATACAGATGGAGATGAAAATATGTCAGCGCGTGAACCCTGC
Source organism: Picea sitchensis (assembly GCA_010110895.2). NCBI lineage: Eukaryota > Viridiplantae > Streptophyta > Pinopsida > Pinales > Pinaceae > Picea > Picea sitchensis. The sequence continues at coordinate 37,223 of SNQJ01S0056669.1, read as the reverse complement.
AACCACCCATCATAGAAAGATGACTAAGTATAAAACCAGAAATCCATAATGGACGGGAAAAGCAAAAGGGGAAAAGAGATAAGTATCTAACAGTCGAAAAAACCTTTCTTTTTCCGTTTATTAATGGCAATGTTTTCGAGCCCCTGCTGGCTTCTCACTAGTAAAATCATTAACTGTGGATCACTGAAGTTCTTTGGCTGCAAGATGTATATGACAAAACAAGGGATATAGGTGTTGGGTACTGCAAACCCGGGGCCTAGTGCCCAGATAACTGCCTAAGTATTGGCCAAGACAAAGGTTTTATATCTATTTCAATAGCATTCATACTAGTATCTATCAATGGAGAAAGTTTTCATATTTATCTCAATAGTATTCATAATAATATATATTAATGGATCATTTATGTTTCAAATGCAACTGATCTCCCAATTTGCAAGATGCTCTTCGGTTCGCAAATTTTGTTAAAAGCACGAAAATTTTGACTGCAAGATGTACATAGCGCAACAAGAAACATGAATTTGCATTTTGATCTCAACGAGATAAACTCGTTATCATCTATTCATCTTGTATTGCTTGCAATGACATGAGAAAACGTCGACTCTCCATAAACATCAATATCTAAATTAAATTAAATGTAATCAATATTTGGTGTGACTTAAGTAATTAAAGCATAAATTGCAGACTACAGAAGTTCTTTGGCTGCAAGATGTATATGACAGAACAGGGAACATAGTTGTTTAATACCGCAAACCCAAACATAATTGTCTAAGTTTTTTGTATTTATTCCAATAGTACTGATATTAGTATATATGCACGGATATTATCAAATAGAAGAAGTTGCAATATATCCAACATATTGAACAGGAACATTACGTCAACAGTTAATCCGCTTATGAAAAAATATTCTCAAATGTAAAATGTAAAGAAAGAACAGACCAGTCTTTATTTAGATTGAAGTAGTGGGCAGCAAAAATTAAAGCTTTTCGTTCATGTTTAACGACACAGGGGAAGAAGGTACAAAATACAATTAAAACAAATACAAGAAATTGGAAAATACTGAAATATGTACATTTATGAAGCTTCTTGACAATTTTCTTGATGTTCAAACTCTTTATTCGTAAAAAACGATTTGAATATCAATTTTGGGTTTTGTACTTAATCGGTGCTGCCAACTACATCTATCACAGTTTTTTGAATACCTTGTCTCTTCCAGATATGGCCTGCTTGCAATGGATGCTTATTCAACATTCCATTCTTTGTCAAGTATTAATTTCCCTCTGCCGTCGAAAAGTTGGGGTTTAAGGTTCTTTCCTTCCAATGTTCTTGACCCTTGACATCCGAGACAACTTAGAAATGTGATTCAGGTCGATTTCAAAGGGGACGGAGTCATTTTATGTCACAACATCTATGGCAGGGGAAAAAAATTCAAGTGCGTAGTGATTGGTATTCTCCCTGTATTCGATCATCTGTTTGGCTGAAAAGTCTGCATGAGGATTTGTATGTTGAACTTATTTGCTTTATTATAGTAGATTGGAAGAAACGTTCAACCCAGATGCAAAATCCAAATCTGTTGAGGTACATAACTTCTTCGGCCAGTAGAGGTGTGGTAAGTGCATCAAATCCTGCAGAACGCACCAGCAAAGGTCTGGCAAGTGTATCGAATGTTGCAGATGGCATCAAAATATATATTTTCTCATAGTGGTGGAGGTATGGTGGCTCACATAAAGGTATGGAATGTTCGGATGTGACGCCAAATATGTGGACTCTGCAACTACATCCAGAGGAAACCGAACAAACTTTGACAAAGAACATGGCTTTATGTCAAGTCGGTTACCAGACCCACATGTAGCTCATCAAAATTTGAAATAGAAACATTTGTCGTGATAATGTGTCGTTTTATCCACCCATACAATTTTTGTTACCCGCCTTTGATTACAATCGCAAATGGAGCAATATTTTGCATCATTTACGAACATGACAGGCCATTTTGCAAGCCACTGTAAATGTGCGGCCCCCAAGGAAAATAAATTCTTCTGGGATTTGTACAATTCGATACACCTGCCAAATTTGTGTTGTTAGAAGAAGCTATATACTTAAACGAAGAACTATTTTTCACATGACCTCAAAATCCATTACAATTCCCAACCAGAAAACAAAGAAGTTCAACAAACAAATCTCCAAGCAGCCTTTTCAACCAACCAAAGCATCGAACACAGTGAGAACACCAACCAGAACATACTTGTTCTTTTTTTTTCGTCCTCTTTGAGTTTATCTTGTATAACATAGTTTTTTTTACTCAAACCTCACGTCACATAAAACCAGTCTCTCTTCTTTCATCTGCCCCTCAATCGCATCTCTAAGTTGTCTTACATGTCCATGACCAGAAACATTAGAACGAAGGCACCCTAAAGCACAACTCTTTGATTATAGAGAGAAATGGCAATAAGTATTTAAAAGCAACGTTGGATGATCTTCCGTAGATTTTGTGTTGATTGGTTTTAATGACAGATGTTCTCGATGTTTTCGCTTATTAATGCCAATCTTTTCGAATATGTACACTGAATAGTGACTAGTAGAATGTATTAAAAATCCTATATCCGAGCAGATTCTCAAATTTGACATCTAAGATATGCACAATATTAAAGAAGGACATGACCTCAAGGCCTCTGTGGGTGACACGTTCGTGAACTATGCTGAAGCTTTTAAGAAAACTAAAACTGCACCAGCAAAAAAACAAAACAAAAAATTATTTTCGCAAATTCAAAATGCAGGCAAAAAGAAATTACCAGATCCCATAATATTCACATGCCTATTCATTTTAATGGGAGATGTACTTGAGATTTCCAGTTATTAAAGCCCATATTTTCGAACCTATCTGGTCGGTTCTAACTTTTGAAAGCATATTTAATGTTTATTGGGAAGCGGTGAAGGTAGCTGGGATGAATCCCTATGTAATAGACGGTACTACTATTTTTCTGTCTTTTTCTCCATGAGCGTATGTAAAGCGTATGTAAATAAAAGTAATTGGAGAATGCTAATTTTTTTTTACATGAGCCCTTGAAATTCAAATAGTCCGCAAGTCCGATTGTCAATTTGTATATTGCGGAACTCTCCGTGATATTTGTAGGACACGGAACAACAGAAGCCGAATTTAGAGCCCGCCACCCCGAGAACCCGCGATCCAAAAAATGCTTACTATTTTTTGTGTGTGTTTTTCTCCACCAGCGTATGTAAAACGTACGTAAACTAAACTATTTCGATAATGATAATTTTTTTGGACACGAGGCCCTTAAAATTCAAATAGTCTGCAAGTATGATTGTCAATTTGTATATCGCGGAACTCTTCGATTGTCAATTTTCAGCCAGCTACCCCGCGAACCTGCGATGCAAAAACTGGCCAAGTATGGGATGACGGCTCTATGCATGCTTTATATATCTACTTTATAAAATTACGTATCTCCTATGTTTAATTTATGTTGTCCAAGAAACCTATAATTTCATAAATTTCAATCTTTTCTTTCCAGGAGCCCTTCTTTTAAATAAAACTAATTCGAGAATGTTAATGTATACACCAAACACGACATTGCGGAACTCTCCATGCTATTTGCTGGGCACGGAACAATAGAAGCCCAATTTTCAGCCTGCCACCCCAAGAACCCGCGATCATTAACTTATGTTGTCCAGGAAACCTATAATTTCATAAATTGCATTCTCTTATGTCCAAGAGCCCTTCTTTTAAAGAAAACTAATTCAAGAAAGATAATGTATACACCGAACACGACCTGCCATAGTTCGATAGAAACTATCCACGAAGTCGCGTCCATAAAACTGGCTAGCTATGCAATTGAACGACGGTCGTTCGGAATTCCCATAGAAACGCGAGAAACTATAGAGTCAGAAACGCAGTTTACAAGAGGAAAATAAAAGGGAGAGAACAGTTATATCTCCCACACAGCAAAATGCACTCTCACAACTATGAAACCATAGCAACACGGAATCCATGGAAACAACATCGACAACTATGAAATATACTTTGAGGCCGACAAACTTTGCTTCAACGCGTAAGAGATGCAATTTACATCGCCTCAAATTTTTTAGTCTATTATTTTATCTTAATAGTATTCTATGCAAACTCCTCTGCAAAAAAATGTAACCAGAGATCCAACTGCAGATGCAGCATCCCAACATTGCAAACCCTAGGAAAACAAGAAGAAGCAGCAAATAAGAACCCAAGTACAGGCGCAGGACCTGGACCCTGCAAATAAGGCCCAACTGCAGGCGCAGGACTGGAACCCTGCAAAGTCGAATCAAGCAACAATAAAAAAACATACAGCGAAGAAAGAAGCAAGCAACAACCACTCCCCCAGGAACGATGTTGTTCCAATCGTGATTGCAGAAACTTAAATGTGCAAACTACAACAACACGAACGGGAAAGCAAGAACAACAAGAACATGCAAATAACAAATCAGTGCCATGCAAAAAACAAGCATGGAGCAGTGAACCAGCAATGCCGTTGGAGCATATAAATTTTAAAAACGGAAGAAAATGTCTTGTAACAAGCCTGTTAAGTAACCATTCAACACTACCAAGCCTGTTAGGTTAACATTTATGTCTGTCATAAATGCTCTGTATACATTTAAGAACAAAATTCAATGCGGCAGGTCTCTGACGTATCCCAAAAAACTATTATATTTTTACTGACGATAGTTCGAACACCAAACAATGTATTGGAAGGCCAAACTTTCGATATGCCACCATATCAAACATTGCCATAAATTTAACTAGCATAAAATGCTAAACCAAACATTCAAATTAATGCTAGCATTAATCCACCTTCTACGAATGCATAAGAAAACATATGATTCAAAAAGACCATATACGATCAAATACTTTGGATATGCCAACATATATAACATTGGGAATAGTGAAGCCGGCAATAAGACCTCCAATCCCTTGTCCAATCACATCATGACAAACATGGTACTTTTTTTATATAAAAATCGATGTTTTCAGTTCCCTGGTTCCAACAATAGATAATATGGAAATATTTGTGGTCAAAGGACAGGCTAATATGAAGTCAACGATTTATCGATCGCTATAGTCCCTCTATGCCTACAGCAGGGACTGATAAAATGTACAATCCATAGGACTAAGAATACTTTGTACCATTGCTTTCTCATCTCTTTATTGCCCTTTCTTTTGTTGTGCTCATACCAATGGGTGTTGAGTCTCATTGTGGCTTTCTCCCTAGTTTCTTGAAACCTTGCTTCCATGACCAAGTTTTTCATCGCCTCAATTTTCTTTAATGTTTACTTTTGCACCAAGTTAACATCACCTCTGCATATAGGAACTTTTATCTATAACAATATGTAGGTTTTTTCAAGAAATGTCATTATTTCTTTCTAAAAAATCAAAATAAACATTGTATTGTGTTCTATAAGCCAACCCTTTCTTTGTAACATCAACTCTTATTAGCCACATCTTCCCCTTCTTTTATCCCATTATAGTCAAAATCAACCTACAAGTTCACTTGTATAAGTATCAAAAATCAACCAATTTACTCTTTCTTAAAGAATGTTTATACCATATAACAAAAGAATCCCCACTTCTTATAAGAATCCTAAACGATAGTACATATATTTTATAACAATCTATACAAAACTATATACATCTGTTGAAAGAAACCGATTTTACCAATATTTCTAGAAAATATTTTATTGTGATTCTATACATTTTGGCTTGCAAATTCTTCCCTACCCTTTCAACAATTTCAACAACAAAATTTTGGCTTTACAATATATTCTATAATATAATAAGAAACACATTGCAATAACGGCATACCCATACAATATACATACAATTGTAAACCTAAACATTTTTTTAGTCAATGTCTCAACCTACACAACAATTTTAGAATGACAATAGTCCATATTCAAGTTCATACTTGAAGCAACAAAATTTCATACTTGTTCACCCAAAATCCCTAATTGCCCAACTTACAATGAGAGGTAGTGACTCAAACATCCTTCATAGGCCAACTAACCTAAACTCAAGTTGACTCGTATGTAAGCAATCAAGGTCAATCCTTCTACAATTATGGGTAGACTCCCTTAATTTTTTTTCCTATGTTTGGAAGATCCATTTCGGAAAGGAGTTTCATAGGGATGTAATGCTTTAGTAAATTCAAACATTATTATTTGATGACAACATTGAGTTCATCTCAAATTTTGAGCATCCATGTGATTTTATCCTCTCCTATATAATTTTCAAGTAAATGTGGTTGTATAAATGGTCGAACAATATCAACTAATTTGCATCATTATAAAGCAACAAAAATAATGAGGAATTTAATAAATACTTCACCACTTGCACAACCCTAAGAGGGAAACTGGTCTTTAGAAGTAACAACTACAATGAAGGGTACAACTTGAGTGGGCCCAATGGTTAAGAACAAGTGTTTTCTCCTAGGAGGTCACAGGTTCAAATCCAGAGGGGGGTAGAGTCTGTACATGTTGGCACGTTGTGATAAGGCTAGAAGGGTAGACAACCCCTAGGATAGAGGTCCACCCTGGTGGGCTTCAGAACACCTTGACCCTTGCTAAGTCACAAGTTTCTGGTGTATCTGGCTTGCGGGCTACAGGTTCAAATCCAGAGGGGGTAGAGTCTGTACATGTTGACACGTTGTGATAAGGCTAGAAGGGTAGACAACCCCTAAGATAGAGGTCCACCCTGGTGGGCTTCGGAACACCTTGACCCTTGCTAAGTCACAAGTTTCTGGTGTATCTGGCTTGCAGGCTACTAGAGATACTCTTAGGTTATTTCTCATGGTTAGAAAAAAAACAACTGCAATAAAAATCTTGTGATTATCATACTTTCAATTTTCAATCCTAACATCAATTAATGGATTAAAACTTAAATATTTAACAACACATTCAAAGCACCCTTCCCTTGATACCACAAACCAAACATTTCATAGTATTTACCTTAGATTTTTAATTCAAAACACCAATACGTAAATAGGCAACGCCAATACAAAAACAAAAAATTAAATAGGACTTATTCAATCATCCTTGCGGATTGTATAAGTCAAGTTTCCTAGTATTGATAAATTTATATATGATTAGGAGAGCATCCATGTTCTATCCACAAGTCAATTTTAATTATTGAGAACCCATACACATACTTCACCATAATCGTTTAAGAAACCAACCAAACATTTCAAACCCCTTTTTTACATGTGAACTTAATGTAGTATTAGAAACCCTTCATTTCCGTGTCCTATCCACAAGTTAGTTTTAATTATTGAGAACACATACACATACTTCACCATAATCGTTTAAGAAACCAACCAAACATTTCAAACCCCTTTTTTTCATGTGAACTTAATGTAGTATTAGAAACCCTTCATTTCCGGAATCAAGTTATTGTATGAAAATATTATAATCCACACTTTCATTTTCTTTTTTATAACACATGGTTACAAAAAAGGATTTTTGAGGTAGATAAGAGGGAAACGCTGCACACATTAATAAAAATGATACACTTAGACTCAAACTGATTGTTTTTTGGGTAGGTGAGTAGGGGAACACTACCCACATTAATACATGGATATTGCATTGCATTATCAAAGTTAAAAGTTAGAAGAAGTCTAAGTTTTGGATTAGCAACGAGATTCAAGTAAATTAATACATGGATGGTACATGGATGGTGCATTAATACTTAGAAGAAGTTTTGGATTAGCAACCAAATTCAAGTAAATCTATGTCATTAATGCCCCTTGAGACTTGCACTTGGTCTCATCTACTTCTCTACATTATTGTAAATTTTTATTTGCTCGACTTGCACTTGGTCTCATCTACTTCTCTACATTATTGCAAATTTTTATTTGCTCAACAAGGTTTGAACCGCGATTAACATCACAATAATTTATCTGCCTTATCACGAAAACCGAGCACCTTACTCAGATTATCATTATCATCGTTATATTAGAATCATTTTCTTATTATGATTGTCTGTAGTGATAAATGAAAACTTGATTGTTTGTTTGTTTTTTCTCCATTTCCATCTTAGAACCTTCTAAATTATGAAAACTCAAGTTTTTCTTAAAATTCATCCAACTCAATAGTAGCACTTTGAAAACTAAAAACAAAGTTAAAGTTTTCAGCAATAACTAACTCACAAATATTAAGATTGGTGTCAGACCATTATACCCTTTGGATTGGCCAAGAATTTAGAAAAATGAATGAATTTGAAAACATGCCAGTAACAAGGGGAGAATAAAATTTCCCCTCAAGATTGTTTTGGACACAAATTTTTATAATAATCTAAAAATTTAAGGAATTGTTTTTTTTTTTAAATAAAAGATCACAATAACACATTTTAAAAAAATTTAAAAATTATTTAAAAATAAGAAATAAAAAAGACGACAATAAAAACCCTATATTGTAAGAAAAAAACAGTAACCATGTAATATGCTATTATGGGGCACTTTGTTTGATTGCAACAAATGGGGAAATATCTCAAACAAAGACAACTAAATGAAGAAGACAAAGCCCAAAGCCTCTTTCAGAATCAATATCATCTTATGCAAATAGAAAATCAATCCAACCTTCATAGGTTGGAATATCCACTAAAAATGGGGAGAAAATATTTTTAAAATAAAACTAGTGAAAAATAAAAGCAACTCTCACTCAATTACAATTACAAAAGAGATCGGCACAAAGATAATACGAATAACAAAAGAGATCAGCAGAAAGATAATACAAACACTCAAGAAAACAAGAGGGAAAGTGTGTATGCCTAATGACTATTAATTACTATTGTTGGCAGAAACACGTATAAACAAGGGCAAGAACAAAATGACAATCTAAAGACATAAAAAAATATGAACTCCCTTGCAAGAAATTACCATTAAATGACAATCCAAAGATCTAAAAAATATGAGCTTCCTTGCAAGAAGGTACTATAAATCTTATTTTTCCCAAGGCATATCCATGAAGAAACCAAGTAAGTTGGGTTATTATAGTCGGTGGATTCAAGGGGGGTTCACTAGTTTTACACCAATCTAGGAGGATATTCAAATAATCTTCATGTGGCTAATAGATAGGGACTCTAGTTTTAGCATATAATTGATTATGTTGTGTCTGCACTTTGAGAATTATTATTGAGATCATTATTTACGTAGCTCTCATGGTTTCATATGTCATCGAGTAGTTGAGATCATTTCTCCAACTATCTCTATCGCTATCATTGTGCTCAGTTGTTATTTTTAGGATATAGTGCTAGTCCTTAGGATCTAGTGAGCATTTCTCTCCTAACTTGGTTGAGCTAGTTTTCTTTATGTAAAACTATATAAGCTAGTGTTTGAATTAATAAAATTCAGTGAGATATTCTTATTTTGCACATCTTAGTGTTGAACTCTGCTCATGAGTGGGATTTCCCATGTCATGTTGAGAAATCCCACATCTTTTGTTATTATCAAACTCCAAAAATATTCAATGGTTAATCCACTTTGAGGGGGGAACCTCATTTTACAATATATGCAATGCACAATACAAGATGAGATGATAATAAACTAGGTCTCCTTGGTATATATATATAGGAGACCAAGGGTCTAATTACAACTAAAATGTCTAACCGACAATGCTAATATAACAATATAAATACAACAAATCAATATCTATGGCTTAACATGCCCATCTCTTTCAAACAAGTGTTTCCCTCAACACTTGATTTCCTACAGATTTTTCTACATGAAGAACTCATCTTCCCATGTCACTTTTATTATTGGCAAGTTCTTCCACTTGATGAGGTACTCAATGATTGCTCGATTTCATAGTTGCTTAACCCTTGTTTCAAGGATTGTTTCGGGTTCTAGTATGACTTTTCCTTCTTCATTGATCTCTGGTAAAACAGTTTGAACTTGGATCTTGTCATTGATTACCTTCTTTAAGAAAGAAACATGGAACACTAGATGTACATGTGAAGATGGAGGTAACTCCAATTTGTAAGTCATACTTTCAATCATATGCAACACCTTATAGGGACCATAAAACTTGGTTGACAATTTATTGTCCTTTGTTGCTTGAGGGGAATTTATTTGTATGGTTGTAGCATCAGAAATACCCAACCCCCCACTTCAAAATTTCTTTTGATGTGATGTTGATTTGCTTGTTGCTTCATCTTATTTTGTTTTGTAACCAAGTTGGCATTCAATAGTTTGAGAACCTCTTGTTGGTGCTCTATGTGGTCCTCCATTGCTTGAACCTTCACTTGCCCTTTCAAGGATGATATGATGGATGAGGATGATATCCATAAATTACCATAAACGGGGACATTTTTTATGGAGTATGGAAGGATTTGTTGTACCTAAGTCACAGGCTTCGTCGGTCCTCTGCTTGAGGTTAAGAATTCAGCAAACCTCAAAAAATTCCAAAAAAATTGTTCATGTTCATTTAAGTTCAATTAAGTTCGGTTTATCTATGTTTTTTGTTTCCTTTATCGCGAACTTTATCTCCATGTTCAGGTTTGGTTCACATTTGAATTTTGTGCCAGGAGCAGCGAAAAAAAACATCTTTTCTCCACCTAAATAAAGTGTGTGATCTATGATTATTCAATAAAATGAAGCCAAACAACACAGAAAAACCCTGGGGTGAGCAAGTTACGCCGCATGGGTCTAGGTTACGAGTCTAAAATCTTACGGATCTGGGTTGCGGGTCTAAAATTGTAGGCAGGTTACGTATACAGGTTACGAGTCTGAAATTGCGGGCAAGTTATAGGTTTTTGTTCTAACTTATACCCACTAATATACTATACTTGAATTCAAACCTCATCCGAGTTTTTGTTCTAACTCATACTCGCTTCTCATTTATGCCTGCTAATACACCCGCTTCTAATTTATGCCCGCTAATATACCTGCTAAGTGAAACTCGCTAATATATTATACATATTATATAATATATGTTATATTATAAAATATCAATATTACATTATATATATATATATATGAAAAATGTATATAGTCGAACCTGAAATCGAACCTCATCGAAAAATTCGAACCCGAATTGAACCTAATCCTTGCCAAACCCGAGCTCGAACCCGAACCATGTAACATAGTGTTGTACCACCATTCTGCCAAGTGTAACCACTTGACCCATTGTGTTTGTTTATCATATGCAAAACAATGAAGATACTCTTCTATACATTTATTCGCAATATCAGTTTTTCCCATCAAATTGAGGATGGTAAGAGGAGTTGTGAGCCAATTGATTATCCAAACAAGAGAATAATTTGATTCAAAATTTCCATTGAAAATTGGATCTCTATCACTTACAGTGATCTTAGGGATTCCATGTAGCTTCTGAATTGTTTAAATGACTATTGTGGCTATTCTACTTGTTTTAAAAGGATGAGAAAGGGAGAAAAAATGTGCATACTTTGAGTCAATCCACTACTACCATGATGACATTCTTCCCTTCGGACTTGGGTAGACCAATAATAAAATCCATTGAAACCACTTTCCAACGTTGACTTGGTATAGCCAATGTTGTAGGAGACATGGGGTCTTGATTGTCTCTCCCTTGTTTTGTTGAAAAACCACACATTCAGCCACGAAATTTTGAACATGAGTTTTAAGACCTTCCCAGAAAAAAGGCTTTCTTGATCCTGAGAGAAGTTTTCAAGAACCTTGAATGTCTTCCTATAGGAGAAGTGTGCAATTCCAAAAACACCTTATGTTTGATTTGGGGATTCTTACATAAATATAAGTGATCTTGATACCACAATAAATCATTTGTCCAAACATTTATCTAACGCACTTGATTCCTCTTGTAGTTGTTGAATGATCCTACATACATTTTGATCTTGCTTCCATTCTATCATTTCTTCTTCCACCCAATCAATTTGTAAAATGGAAATAACACACAATAACCCCTCTATGTCTTCTTCTTTCCTTGAAAGTGCATCTACCACCCTATTTTGTTTTCCTTTTTTGTAGATAATTTCGAATTCATAATCTAGCATCTTTGTAACCCATTTTTGTTGTTCTTCTAAAAACAATTGTTGTTCCAATAAGTACTTAAAACTATCATGATTTGTTTTTACCTTGAAGTGTCTTCCTATTAGGTAAGGGCACCATTTCTTAATTGCATATAATATGGCCAACATTTCATTTTCATAAATGGGTTTGAGTAATTTTTTTCCTTTAAGCAAGCTACTCTCAAAGGCAAGGGGCCTTCCTTGCAATAAAACTACACCAATGCCATGTCCCGAGGCATCACATTCCACAATAAAGGTTTTCGTGAAGTAGGGTGTTGCCAGGACAGGATTTGTACACATAGCCTCCTTAAGATTTTCAAAAGCTTAGGTTGTTTCTTGAGTCCAAGAAAATGCCTCCCCTTTTAATAACGTTGTTAGAGGTGCTTCTATTTGACCATAATTATTTCCAAACTTGCAGTAATATCATGTCAATCCTAAGAATCCTCTAAAATTCTTCAAGGTTTTTGGAATTGGCCATTTTTTCATTGCTTCAATTTTGTTAGGGTCCACTTTGACACCTTCATGAGATACAATATGACCCAAATATTCCACTTCTTGAACCCAAAAGGAATACTTGGAAAGCTTTGCATATAGTCTTTTCTCTTCCAATATTTTTAACACCATGTCAACATGTTGTACATGTTCTTCCCACAATTTGTTATAAATTAGTATATCATCAAAAAATACTAACACAATTTTTTTGAGTAAAGGTTTGAAAATATAGTTCATCAAGATAAGAAATGTTGAAGGTTCATTAGTAAGGACAAATGTCATCACCAAAAACTCATAATTACCTTCATGTGTTTTAAAGGTTGTTTTGGGAATGTCTTCTTCCCTTATTTTATTTGATGATATCCAGAGCAGAGATCCAACTTAGCAAAAAAAATTGCTCCTTGCAATTCATCGATGACAGGAATAGGAAACTTATCTTTAATGGTCATTTTTTGAGTTGTATATAATCTAAATACATATGCCATGAACCATCATTTTTTGTAACCATCGCCATTGGTGAAGAAAAAGCACTTTGTCTAGGTTGAATGATGTCTTCCTCTATCATTTCTTGAATCATATGTTCAATCTCACTCTTTTATGAAAATGGGTATTTGTAAGACTTAATGTTAGGTGGTGCATTTCCGAGTTGCAAATGAATAGCATGGTCATGATCTCAAGCAAGTGGAACACCCTTAGGAATCTCTTCAAATACCTTGGAATGATTGTCGGTAACTTTTTGGAGATACACTCGAATAGAAGGTCTAGATGTTTGAGCATCTAGTGAGCACAATTGTGCAAATACACCACGATGTCTATTTTTGAGTAATCGTGTCAATATGTTAGAGATTATCACTCTAGAGGGATTCCCTTGGATACCTCTAAGTTCAATTTCCCTACCTTCTGAGGAGAATCTCATGAAAATTTCTTGAAAATTAAGAGCCATAGTTGCCAATTATTTTAACCATAAAACTCTTAATACAACATCAACACCACCCATTTGGATTGCAAGCATGGGACTATCCAATAAATACTCCCTGATATTGAGCTTAATACTATGACACTTCCCTAAACAATTTATGGTACCTCCATCTACAATCATTACTTGAAACTCTGGTGCGGGAAATACAAAGAAATTGAGAAGTTTCGTTAATTTGCAATTAGTGAAGTTATGGGTACTACTAAAATCAATCAACACTGTTACATTTTTATTTTTGATATATCCTTCTATCTTGAGGGTTTTGGAGTACTAATGCCTACCAATGCATGACAAGATATGGTTGGAGTAGTCTTTTCTAGCTCTATATCCTACAATGGTTCTAATTCTTGATCTTCTTCTTCTTCACAATCTATGTAAAATAATTTCTTCTCACCACATTTATGCCATTTATTGTACTTGCTATCATCATTGAAACATAGTCCATTTGCTCTTATTTCATCCATTTATTGAGGTGTCAACCTTGTAGCTTGAGTGAGGTTAGGTGAGGGAGCATGGTGCTCTTTATAATTGTTAGAGATCACTATTCTAGTAGCAATACTTTTACTTTCCACTTTCCTTGCCATATTGAAAGCATGCTCTAGGGATTTAGGTTTGTAATGTCCCTGATCCAGAACCCTTTGTAGTTGTACATATAAGTTGGTTAGACGATTGGTACCAAGTGTATATGTAATGTACGTTTAGGATGGTGAGTCATTGGCATTAATTTTTGATGATGTGCGCATCATAGTAGTGCTATCAAAGATAGGGTGCGCACATTTTGTGTTGCGTGCACCTGGGAAAGTGCATGCATTGCACCGTGTTGCGTGCACCTAGGTTAGTGTGCGGTAATGACCTAGAAGTGTGCAGTCCTGAGTTGTGTGTGTGTGTGTGTGTGTGTGTGTGTGTGTGTGTGACTTAAAACTACTTTTGAAGGTGACAAGTGTCAAGTGGAAGGCATGCAATATATAGTGTTGGCCTTAGTGTATTTTGGGAACATTATTGCTTTGGGAATTAATCATTATTGGATATATCTCATGTAGTAGGCTCATGTGAGCAGGTGGGGGTAGGATTGTATGGAAAATCAAATGATTACCTTATTTTTCCAAAAACAACTTGCAGAGAGTTGGGGAGTTGTAACCAGAATTCTATTGTCAAGGAGGCGGAGGCGGAGGCGGAGGCGGGTTGAAAAACCGTGAGAAATATCTCTAGATGAGATATCGGTTGTTGTTGAGTGGTTGTCAGACCCGTGAGCATACTCTCTAGGTGATATTTTTTGTTGAGAATTGTTCCTTAGTGCGCTTAGCATTAGACGCGGGGCTCGGAGACTTCATGTCCGGCATGTTGTTGGTAACCCTAAGAAGGGAAGTGGGGCAGTTGAACAACTGTTGAGTAGAGAAGGGGCACACTTTCTTGGGTGTGATAGGTGTGTGGGGAATGAGGGACTATGGGCTAGTTGCAGCAACGGGCACCTAGGATTGGGCAATTTTGTTGAGTTTCAAAGTTTAGTTTGTCACTAGGAACCCTTTTTCCCTGGTGGAGTTAAACCCCAGCTTGGGGTGACCTGTTGTTAAAATCGTATGAGAAACAGAGTCTATGGTTGGGAGGAACATCTGAGTCATGTGCGCATTTGGTGACTTTATTAAAGATAAGTGTTCCTTATGTGTTTTTCTTGTTTACTACGTGAATATTTGTCTATGCTTGATTTGGGATAATTCTTGTATGTAGTTGCATATAAGTATTTGTTGTTGTATTGTTTAATGTTGCTTGGACATGTACATATGGTGTTTATAGCCTATATTTGTAGTTGTGCATGATTATGTCAGTTTATGGTAATTTTGCGTGTTAGGTTAAACTTGTGATTTTGGTTATGAGTCGTCAAGTAGATAATTGGGTAGCTGGGTGCACAGGAAAGTAGCATGCATGCAGAAGAGGATGGAATTCATATGTGCATTTAGGGAAATTGACTTTGCGTACAGTGAAATCAAAATCGATGCATGATGCTAAGTTGTTTGTGCGCACAGTGGTACTATGTCGTTAGTATGTTGGTGTGCACAATTGTTTGAGTTACTTATGATGCCTAAGACTTTGTTAAAAAGAGAATGATGCTTTCATTATTATAAGTTGTGTGGCGCGACTCAAATTGGGTTGAGCATGTTACCTCAAATGATATTGTGAGGACTTGTGTGTACAGTAGAAATTGCGTAGTGAAATTTTGAGTAGCATGGTCCAGTAGTATGTTGGGGTTGTTGTAGTTTGGTGAGTTAAAAGCTAAAAAGTTGAGGTGGTGTGATGTGGCCTAGCCTGTGGTGGCTGGGGATGATACAAAGTGGTATCATATTTATTGGTTCAACACTGGACTTGTATGGGCCAGAGACTAGAATGAATAAATGTGTGTGCTAAGAATTGGTGTCGCGCAATGCATAGGTTAACTATGCAGAAAACCATTGGTGAACAATATAGAGTTGTGATGCACGCAAATACCGTGGTGTGTGGATATTCGCACTAAAGTTTGGGGTGTTAAAATCATCCAAGAGATGGTGCAAATTTTTCATGAAGTTGTCTCATGAATTCATCTAACAAATCTTAATTGCATGTACATTTTGCAAAACTTTCAGCGAATAGATCAGGACAGAGTCAGTGAAGAAGGTTAAAAGCATGGAAGTTGCGTAGAGGACTTACAGTACTGAGAATGAATTTGGAGATTTGTATGTCGACTTGGGTGTTGATGGTACAGAATCCAAGGAGGAGCGCAAGAACTTGGTAGAAATTGTAAAAGTACTGCAAAAATATGTCCAGAGCTATAAGGCTGATAATGAGAGACTTATGAGAGCCAAGGCACAGCAATACGACTTCAATGTCAAGTTGATGCAGATTCTGGACAGAATAGAAAAGAATATGGATAAGGAGACAGAGGAAAGTAGATCAAGAATTCGTAGGTCTCGTGATGAGAAAAGAAGAGAAAAATGAATATTTGGTAAGCATTATTTCAAGAAACGCACAATAGTTCGCGTCCATCTCATGTCGGGAAGCATAAGAGAAGGACTAAGGTGGACGAGCTACAAGGGGAAATGAAAAAGATTAATCCTCCTACCTTTGATGGTGAGCACAAGAAGGATGAAGATGCAGAGACATGGTTGTTGGGTATGAGGAAGTACTTCCAGCTGCATAATTATTCTACATAGGCAGAAGGGAGAATTGTCATTTATCAGTTAAAAGAAAATGTATCAATGTGGTAGGATCAGTATGTGCAAGTGCAACATATTGATGAGAATAAAGTGATTTGGAGGGAGTTCAAGAGGTATTTCCAAAATAAATACTTAACCAAGCGGTACTATGACAGAAAAATGAAGAAGTTCTTCGAACTCAAGCTTGGGAATATGACAATTGACAAGTATGAAAGAAGATTTTTAGAGTTGTTGAAATATATGCCTTTTATTAAGGATGAACAAGTGAATATTCAAAGGTACATGAGTGGGTTGTCACCATTCATCAATGACAAGATACAGTATGATGACCCTAAGACGTTGGAAGAAACCATAAGGTGTGCTAAGTGTCTTTATGAGCAACAAAGGGGAAGACTGGCTTTTCAAAAGGCTTGGGAAGACAAAATGAAAATTAAGGTGGAACGGAGGAAGAAAGGGGCTAAGCCAACATTTTTTAGAAACATTGTGCAAGGACAGACGACTCTCCAAGAGCCTAGAATTTTGGAAATAGTGGGACAAAATTCATGGCAACAACCTATGCAGTGTTGGGGTTGTGGTGGAAATCATATGCACAGAGATTTACCTCAAAGAGGTGATAAAGCGAGGACTGTGAACAATTTTCAACAAGCTGCAACAGTTGAGGACATGGGCAGAAATGTACCAATGATTTACGTCGCATTGGATTTCTATTTTAATTGACTCGGGATCTAGTCATAGTTATCTAGATCCTAATATGGTGGAAAGATTTCATTTTCTGATAATCAAGCTTGGAAAATATTGGTTGGTGTAGTTAGCTACAGTAGCAAAGAGGGAAGTTAATGAGATGGTTAGGGCATATCCAATGGAAATGAATGGACTGTGCACTAGAGCTGAGTTGAATATTATATGTTTGGACTTGTATGATTTCCTCATTGGTATGGATTGGTTGAACGAACACCATGTTGTCTTGGATTGTTACAATAAGGAATTCACTTGTTTGGATGAGCAAGGAAATTTGAGATTAGTTCAAGGAATTCCAAGAATTGTGACTATCAGGGAAATTTCAACATTACAATTGAAGAAAATTTACAGGAAGGGATGTCAAGTATTCGTCCCGCACATGGAAGAGACACATAAAGATAAAGTGTCAAGTGCAGAAGAATACACAGTACTGAAAGAGTATGAGGATGTCTTTAAGGAGATATTAGGATTGCCTCCAAAAAGAGACATCGATTTCTCTATAAATATGATGCCCGGAGAAACACCTATATTCAAGACTCCTTACAGGATGGGTACGTCGGAGTTCAAGGAGTTGCAGATGCAACTTGAAGAGATTCTAAAGAAGGGATACATACACCCAAGTGTATCACCTTGGGGTGCGCAAGTTTTGTTCATGAAGAAGAAGAATGGTACGTTGAGACTTTGTATTGACTTCAGGTAGTTGAGAAAGGTAACAGTGAAGAACAAGTATCATTTTCCAAGGATAGATGACCTGTTTGATTAGCTACAGGGTGCAAGGATATTTTCCAAGATAAATCTCAGATATGGATATCACCAAGTCAGAATAAAAGAGGAAGAAATTAGTAAGATTGCCTCTAGAACAAGGTATGGTCATTACAAGTTTACAATGGTGTCATTTGGGTTGTCAAATGCATCAGTTGTCTTCATGTGTTTAATGAATAGAGTTTTCAAAGATTACTTAGATAAGTTTTTCATTGTATTTTTGGATGACATTGTTATTTACTCAAATTCAGAAGAACACAAACAAAATTTGAGGATGGTGTTGCGGGTATTGAGGGAGCATCAACTTTATGCAAAGTTGAGAAAGTGTTCATTTTATCAGCAACAGATTCATTACCTGGGTCATATTATTTCAGAATGAATAGTTGTGGACCCGGCAAAGGTAAAAGTCATTGAGGAATGGCCAACGCCAAGAAATGTCACAGAAATGAGATCATTTATGGGACTTTCAGGGTACTACAAAAGGTTTATTGAAGGATTCTCACAGATTGTGCATCCAATTACATCCCTGCAGAAGAAAGGTGCGCAATTTGAGTGGACTCTAGATTGTGCAAGGAGTTCTTATCACTTGAAAAGTTTGTTAAAAAGTGAGACAATTTTGAGGATTGATGATCCTGATACAGACTTCGTTGTGTGCACAGATGCATGCAAGGAAGGACTGAGTGGAGTCCTGATTCAGAATGGACATGTAGTATGCTACGAATCAAGGAAGTTGAAAGAACATGAAAGGCTCTATGCTACGCATGACTTGGAATTGGAATCCATAGTGCATGCTTTGAAGATGTGGCAAAATTATCTTATGGATAAAATATTTGAGCTGAGAACATATCATTGTGGTGTGAAATATTTTTTTTGACAGCCAAGTTTGAATCCTAGAGAAAGAAAGTGGTTAGAGTTCCTTAGTAAATATGACTTTGATATACAACATATGAGAGGAAAAAAAAACAAAGTGGTTGGCGCACTCAGTAGGAGGATGCATGAAATGCATGCTACAACCATTAGCATGTACCAGATATATTTGTGCAACGGAATTTTGGAAGTTTCCAAATCAGATTTGTGTTATATGGATATAAGTGTGACTTTATAGCAAGGTATGTGGCAGCAAAATTTTGAAGGCTACGATCTAAGAGCGGATGGGATCCTCATGTATAGACGCAGGATCTATGTGTCAAATGATCGGGAGTTGAAGAGCATGATATTGTTGAAGATGCATGAGGTTCCTTATGTTGGACATTCAAGTTATCAAAAGACAATTGTCGCAGTCAAGAAGCAATACTATTGGCCAGGTATGAAAAGGGAATTTGTTGATTTTATTGCAAGATGTCTCGAGTGTAAGAAGGTCAACACTGAGCACAGACATCCAGTTGGTTTGCTACAACCCTTTCCCATTCCTGAGTGGAAGTGGGAAGTTGTGACCATGGATTTCATAATTAAGTTTCCTAGGACTACTAAGCAACATGATTCTATTATGGTGGTGGTGGACAAGCTTAATAAAGCTTCCCATTTTAATAATCCAGTGAAGATAGCGTACAAGGCAATTGACATTGTTGAGATATACATGCGCAAAGTTGCTAAGTTGCATGGTGTACCTAAGACAATTGTGTCTGACAAAGATTCCAAGTTCACTTCAAACTTTTGGAAAGAGATATTTAAAAGGTTTGGAACGAGTCTTAATTGCAGCACAACATATCACCCTGAGACGGATGGTCAGATAGAGAGAGTAAATCGGGTGATTGAAAACATGTTGAGGATGTATGTGATGGATAAGCCATAAAAATGGGAATACTACCTTCACTTGGTAGATTTTTCTTACAACAATGGGTATCATACATATTTAAAGATGATCCCATTTGAAGAACTTTATGGTAGGAAGTGCAACACGCCAGTGAGTTGGGACAACCTAGCAAATCACGCAGTAGTGGAGCTAGATTTGCTCTGGGAAATGGAGGAGCAGATGATAAAAATAAGGCAGAATCTAAAGGTTTCCCAAGACAGACAGTAAAGTTGTGCAGATAAAGGTAGAATCCACAAATATTTTAGAGTGGGTGATCACGTGTTTCTAAAATTGAAGGCCATGTGTAGTTCCCTGAAGTTGGGAAAAAGTTTTAAGTTAGTTGTGTGATACTATGGGCCATTTGAAATCCTAGAGAGGATTGGTCATGTCGCTTATATGCTTTCTTTGTCTGTGTCCTTGTGTATTCATAATGTTTTCCATGTGTCATTACTTAAAAAGTATGTACCTGATGCTAATCATGTCTTTCATTGGAATGTGATTCAGGTGGAGCCAGAAGGGGGATTTCAAATGCGATCAATTTGCATATTAGATCAAAAAATCAAGCAGCTTCGGAATCGATTCATGGAGTTGGGAAAGTTCCAATGGACATGATAAAGTTCTAAGAACGCAACTTGGGAGAACGAGGATGTTATGCGAGTAGAGTATCCTCATATGTTTGAATATTTTTGAAATTGTGTATGTACATGTGTATATGATGCACTGAGGAAAGTGCATAAATAAGGGGGAGGGTATTGCAATGTCCCTGATCCAGAACCCTTTGTAATTGTACATATAGGTTGGTGAGTCGATTGGTACCACGTGTAAATGTAATGTACGTTTAGCTTGGTGAGTCATTGGCATTAGATTTTGATGTTGCACGCACATGTGCAAGTGCACACATTGCATCGTGTTGCATGCACTTGGGTTAGTGTGTGGTAATGACCTGGAAGTGCGTAGTGTTGAGTTATACATATGTATATATATACTATTTTATATGTATTGAGGTCGGAGAGCATGTGTGAGTGATGAGGCTAGTGAGTCGGAACGCAGATAGGTCAGTGTGCCTATCCATGTAAATATAATCATGAATATTAATATAATATTGCATCACTACATGCATACGGACTCAAACGAAAAGAGACGAGGGGGGCAACTCCACTGAAAAAAGGGAAAAAGGGGGTGAGTCGCAAGTCTTGGGGAATATTTTAATAATATTTTCAGAAAAGTGTAATGTTATGGATATGTTTTAATCCTAATTTCTCGAGGGTAAGAAACGGGTCACCAAGTGGCTTAAAGCTACTTTTGAAAGTGACGAGTGTCAAGTGGAAGGCATGCAATATATATTGCTAACCTTAGTGTATTTTGGGCGCATTATTGCTTTGGGAATTAATCATTATTTGAGAGATATCATGATGCAAGCTCTTCTGAGCAGGAGGGCGTCGGACTGTATGGAAAATCTGATTATTACCTTATCTGCCTAGAGAAGCTTGCAAGGAGTTGTAACCAGAATTTCATTGTCGAGGAGGCGGGTTGACAGACCATGAGCAGTCTCTCTAGGTGAGAGATTGGTTGTTGTGGAGTGGTTGTCATACCCATGAGAATTCTCTCCAGGTGAGATTTTTTGCTGAGAATTTTTCCCTAGTGCGTTGAGCATTAGACGATGGGCTCAGAGACTTCATGTCCGGCCTGTTGTGGGTAACCCTTAGAAGGAAAGTGGGGAAGTCGAAGAATTGTTGAGCAAAGAAGGGGCACACTTCCTTGGGTGTGACAGGTGTGTGGGGAATGAGGAATTGTGGCATAATTGTAGAAGCGAACACCTAGAATTGGGAAATTATGTTGAGTTTCAAACCTTATCTTGTCGTTAGGAACCCTTTTTCCCTAGTGGAGTTAAGCCCCAACTCGAAGGTGACATGTTGTTGAAAGATTATGAGAAACATAGTCTATGGCTCAGAGGAATGTTTGAGTCATGCACGCAGTTGGTATCTTTAATTAAAGACAAATGTTCCTTATGTGCATGTCTTTTTTACTGTGTGCATATTCTCTATGCTTGATTTGGGATAATTCTTGTATGTAGTTGCATATAAGTATTTTTTTTTGTATTATTTAATGTTGCTTGTACATGTAAATATGGTGTTTATATCCTATATTTGTAGTTGTGCATGAGTATGTCAGTTAATGGTATCTTTGTGTTTTAAGTTAAACTTGTGATTTTGGTTATGAGTCGTCAAGAAGAGAATTGGGTAGCAGGGTGTGCAAAAAAGTAGTCTGCGTGCATAGGAGCATGGAATTTGTATGTGTGTTCAGGGAAATAGACTCCACACAAAGTGAAATAAGAATTGGTGCATGATGCCAAGTTGGTTGTACGCACAGTGGTACTGTGTGGTCAGTATGCTAGTGTGCGCAGTTGTTTGAGTTACTTTTGTTGCCTAAGGCTGTGTTAAAAAAAGAATGATGCTTATGTTGTTATAAGTTGTGTGGCGCGACTCAAATTGGGTTGAGCGCATTACCTCATCTGATATTGCGCGGACTTGTGTGTAGAGTAGAAACTGCGTAGTGAAATTTTGAGTAGCATGGTCCAATGGTATGTTGGGGTTGTTGCAGTTTGGTGAATTTAAAGCTAAGAAGTTGAGGTAGTGTGATGTGGCCCAGCCTGGGGTGGTTGGGGATGCTACAAGGTTCAAAGAGACGCACCTCATGTTGAATGTTCTCCTTTAAAGTGCCTATAAATAGATTTAAGAAATGATCCTATGGAATGGTCTTTACCCTGAGACTTAGTTTTTGGAACTGTTTGTTGGAATTATCATCATTGATGTCAAAGGATTAATCATGTCATTAATGTCATATTATGGAATTACAATACACACAACATTTCGAATATATATATTGGTGTGTGTGTGTGTGTGTGTGTGTGTGTGTGTGTTTACAAGTATATTAAAAAGAGATGCATGTGAAAAAAGTAAAAAGTGAAATGGTGGTTTTAAACCCATGGGTTTAGGGTATTTTTCCATGGTATTGAGAATTAATTATTTAAATAAGGGACATGTCCCTTCATGGAGGGTTATAAAAAAAGTATAAAAAGAGAAAGCATTGAAAGAAAGTGAGTGTGTGAAAAATGGATTATGAAACATTGAATTGTGAAATCAGTTTCAGATCATCTTAGCATTTTTGCAAAAACTTTTTTTCTAAGATATTTCGGACCTTGCAATTTGGAAGACGCGGAGGAGAGTTCTTCATGTACATGTATTAAAAATATTAGAATTTGGTTTGTTATACTTTCGGAGATATGCTCTGTGGAAGTTAAGGTTCCTGAATGCTTTTGAAATCAGTTTTAAACAGGTTAGTTTGTCACTTTTGCTATAATTTATTTTATGGGATGTTTCAGGCCTTGATATTTTGCAACGTAAGATGAGAGATATTGGTGTACATGTGGTAAAAATATCAGATGTTGGTTTGCTATACATTCGAAGATATGCTCTGTGGAAATTAGGGTTCCTAAATGCTCGAAATTAGTTTCAAACATGTCAGCTTGGCACTTTTCCTATAATTTATTTTCTCGGATGTTTCAAGCCTTGAGATTTTGCAGAGATAGAAGATATATTTCAGTGACATATGGTAAAAATATCATATGTTGGTTCTCTATATTTTCATAGATATGTTATGTGGAAGTTAGGGTTCCTAAATTCCCTTGAAATCAGTTTCAAACATGTTCGCTCGACACTTTTTCTATAACTTATTTTCTGGGATGTTTCAAACCTTGAGATTTTGCAACGACGGAGGAAAGATCTTGGTATACATGTGGTAAAAATCTCAAATGTTGGTTCTCTATAATTTTGAAGATATGCTATGTGGAAGTTAGGGTTCTTGAATGCTCTTGATATCAATTTCAAACAAATTAGCTTAGCACTTTTTCTATAACTTATTTTCTCGGATGTTTCAGATCGTGAGATTTTGTAGAGATAGAGAAGACATATAGAATAACCTCAGGTAAAATTTTCATAATCATATTTGCAAAATTGGATACGTGGCATGGTGTACAAGTTTTTTCTTGGGAAGAGGCCCAAAACAACAAGCTTTGGGAAAGTTGTCATTTGGAAATGTGAATTTTGGTTAGGCCTGGTAAAGGAAGAAGTAGTGAGAAAACCTAGTGAAGGCAGAAGCAGTGAGTAGACATGGTAAAGGCAGAAGCAGCGAAAAGACCTGGTGAAGGCAGATGCAACGAGCAGACCTAGTGAAGGCAGAGATAGCAAGCAGACTTGGTGAAGGTTGGTGCAACTCAAAGATTGGTGTATCTTGTTAAGTTGGTGCTTAGTGGTGGGGATTGATGTCTCCAATAGATTGGTGTCTACAAATATATGTAAAAGATTAGTGTTTCTTGCTAAGTTGGTGCTTAGAGGTGGGGATTTGTGTCTACGAAGATCTGTAAGAGATTGATGTTTCTTGCTAAGTTGGTGCTTAGCAGTGGGGATTGGTGTCTCCAGTAGATTGGTGTCTATAGAGATTTGTTAGAGTAGGTTGGTGCCTACCAAGATTTGTACCAGTGGGGATTGGTGTCTCTAGTATTTTGGTCCCTACAAATATTTGTAACAGTAAATTGGTGCCCACAAATAATTATAAAGAGAAATTTTGTGGTTTTATCCCAAAAGGGTTTCCACGTAAATCTTGTGTTCCATGTTCTACAGTTAGTATGTGATTGTTTTCTTATGGTTGATGAATTTTCTCCACATTTTCATGATTTCCCTATGTCTTGATATCTCCTTTAGGGAATCTCTCATCTTTATGTAAGACGAAATTTTGTAATTGTTCCATCATTTTATCCATGTTTTGATTCATGGAATGTATCCTTTGATTCATTAAATTTTCCATTTTATCTTTCTTTTGATCCATCAAATTTTTTGTTTCCGTTTTAAGGCCTTCATGAGAACATGATAAATCAACTAGTTTCAACATACTACCACTCATTTCATCAACTTGGTTCTTCAATCAGGTAATCTATTTTATAAGTCTTAACTTTCTTCAGATTTCATGTGTGAGCTTCCTGGAGGTTTAATTCGTGTAGCAATCTTTGAACACCCTTATCCATGTGGAATAACAATAATAATGCTCATTTATTTTCTCTTTATCGCAAATTTTGGATCACTAAAAACAGAGCTTCCAATTAAAAGTTATGCCAATTGTAAGTGATGTATCTTTAAAACCCTAATTTTGAGACTATCTTGAGAGCCGACCTTTGTCCATATATATCCCCGAAATTTCGACCCTTCTGAATCTAAAATTTTGGATTGTAATATTTTTATATTTCTTCCCTGTAATGTCATGGATCTAACCAAAATTTAATGTGCCAAGTGAAAGTTATGGTAACTTTCACAAAACTTGTTGATGCTTATCCTTTCCCGGATAGCGAACTTGTATGAAATGCCATGTATCCAATATTTCAAAGTTGATTCTGAAATTTTTAACTGAAATAATATGGTCTATATTCTTTCTAAAAGAAGTGGTGGCACTCAATTTGGAATCACAAATCTTCAGATATGTCACTTCTACCAAGAACACATGTTTGAGACTAGTTTTGTTAGAAGATTGGTTGTTGTCATTGATGTCAACCCTAGCCATTGGCTTTTGGACCCCACAGTTGATTGAAGTAGATAGACATGAAGGAAATTACACATTCAGATACAACACCCATGGATGGATAGTATAAGTCATGCCACTTTTGGTGGTATGTGGCACATCACGTGGATCCTCGCGATTGAAGAGAAATGAATTTTTGAAGATGACAATGTGAATTGAAGCAGAAACTACATGTCGGCCCTAATGTTAAAAGGAAGTGACATAAAAGGTATAAATACATCTCATTATACATTCATTTTTCAACACACATGAGTTTATTAATGAACAAGGAGATATAATTCGAATTTCTGAGGAAATCTGAAGTAAAAAAGGTCGAATTTCAAGGAAGGATGATATCTTTTGGTGATGTGTTCTAAGGTATGTTACTTACAAGTCATCTTACCATTTTCGCTATAACTTTGTTTCTAGAACGATTCAGATGGTCAAATTTGGAGGCTATTGAGAAGAATATCTAGGTACCTATGGTAAAAATTTCAGCTCTTTATTCGCTACAATTTTGGAGATACACTCTGTGGAAGATAGGGCTTTTAACTAGTCCTTAAGCTAGTCATAAACAAGTGTTCCGGGTAAAACAGTCATAACGTCTTCATAGAGAATCCAAATGAAGTGAGACCAATTTCATTGGAAATAGTACGGGTTGTAGTTTCTTGTCTACGAATTTAAAAATATGATGTTAAATATTGAGCGCGGGGAATTATGTACAAGTTCGCTCTCCTGAATAAACCAGAATTGAATAAGGTCTACCATTTTCTCTATAACTCATTTTCTGGGAAGATTCAAGGAATGAAACTTGGAGGACATTCAGAGAATACATTGAGTAATATTATCTACAAGATCAGAGTATTCAAAGAAGTAAAGAATTGCAGAAGTTGAAGAAGTCTCATGAAGCATTATCAGGTTCTATGTGATGGTTGGTTGATGGTGATAATTTAATGTAAAGTTTAATTATCTATCATATATATTTTGGTGGAAGGAAGGGGCAAGGATGAAGAGGTCATCCCTCTCTTGATATTGGAGGATTGTATCTTCCTTTTGGAGGTTTATCCCTCCCTTTATATTTGGAAGTTGTAGCTATCTTTGGAAGTCATCACTTCCTTTGAACAATAATACATGATTACTTCTTATATATTGTGCATGGTGTATTGTTGTATCTCTTATACTATTCTTCATTGTTCATTGGATAGTCTTCATTTTTTATTGGATATAAATTGAATACATGATTTGATTGAAGTACAAGTTCAAAAATACTAATTGCTCTAAATACTAATTCACCCCCCTCACAGTATTTCCAACAAGTTTTAGGACTAGTCAAATAACCCTAATTTCCACAGCCTATATCTCGTAAAGAAAAACAACACAAACCCTGAAATTTTTACCACAAGTAATCCACTCTTTATCCTCATGATCCTAAAAATTTCATATTTTGAACCTTTTCCGAAAAACAGTTGTAGGGAAAAAAACTTTGCAATTGATTTCAAGACTAGTCACAAACCCTAACTTCCACGGGCTATATCTCAAAAAGTATAATGAACTAGTACCTGAAATTGTTACCAGATGTACTTTGTTGTGTCCTATTAGTCTTCTAAAAATTTCACAATGTGAAACCTTACTGGAAAAAAAGTTATAGAAAAAATTACAAGATGACTCATTTGAAATTGATTTCAGGACTAGTCACAAACCTTAACTTCCACAGGTTATACCTCAGAAAGTATAACTAAAAAAGACCTGAAATTTTTTCCACTGGTACCTCAATATGTTGCTTCAATATCCTCAAAATTTTGTTGTTTGAAGCATGCCAAAAAAATCTATAGTGAAAATGCCAAGATGTCACGATTGAAAGAGTGAAACCCCAGGATCGTATGCTATGAAACCAAATGTTATGAATCAAAATCCAAAAATATTCACTAGATAATCCACTTCAAGGAGGAAACCTCATTTTACAATATATGCAATGCACAATACAATATGAGATTATCCTAAACTAGGTCCCATTGGTGTGTGTGGGTGTGTGTAGGAGACCAAGGGTCCAATTACAATTAAAAGGTCTAGTCAACAATGCTAAAATAATAATAGAAATACAACAACTCAATATCTAGGGATTTGCATGGAGATTTATGCTTATCATAGGGATTTATCTAGGGGCTTAACATCATTAGTATCAAAGCACTTTCAGATCCGGTTTCGATTTTAGATATCATCTTTCTTCCTATTTGATTTTTGGAGTATTGAGTTGATCGGGATGCATTTGCATTGACATGCCACCGCTGGCTTAAAATTTAGAGTGGATTCCATCATTCTATTAAAAAATCAATCTCATGATACTTTAGGCACTTCTCAAAATTTATTTAAATATCTTGGCAGGGTTCTCAATTGTTTTATTGCACTTCATTCGGTTTCATTGTCTTGCAGCGTTGAAATTCTTGATTCCACCCTTACTGTGTTTTCATCGGTAGAATATAGAAGCATGCGACCCTCAAATCACATTCACTATCTTATTTATATGTTGGGTTTTTCGCTATAGTTTCATTGCATTGGGTTTTGCATGACATACACGCATGAGTCCGTGACAAAGTTGGGAAACTCACTATAGTTCCATTGCGTTGGGTGTGGACATGACATCCATGCATGAGTCCAGAAACCTTTTCACAGTGCACTGATCTAAATCATGGAGACCTCTTCTACTATGCATAACCTTTGTAGCCCTTGGAACCTATGCGTATGAACTTTATCATCATGTGCACTCTTTCTACTATGTAAATCATGGCCTTCACTCTCTGGGGTCTCGATCTTTGTGGTTCTTTTGCCAGCAATCCTCTGTAGATATTTGAACATGTTTCCTAGTAGAAGTGGGCACTCATCCCTCGACGGTTCTCATAACCACTCTTGCATCCTCCACAAATCGTGCATACGATCGACCTTCTCAGTAGATCATGGGCATGGCTCTTCAAAATGAAAATCAAACTCGCTCCATGTGGATTGTGCACCCTTGACTTTGTTTGGTGCCACGAATTCCAAATTCAATCCAATCCAAGACTTTTAAGGCATGGGACAGAACTACAATGGTGGTTTGGAAGTCATGCATGCAAAATTTCAAGTACCCTCCTCATCAGTTCCTACTCTAGATAATTACTTCATTAGTTATTGCAAGCTGCATTTAACCTCGATATGGGTTGTTATTGATGTCTCTCTACACAATTTACGAGGGAAATATTCTTCAACTATAAATTTTCAAAGGTGACCATATGGTTGTCTCATTAAAAGGATGCCCAACAACTGTTCTAAAGTGACTTGGGTGGAGCATGTTGAAGCTTTATGATAGAGCAATACGCCATATCTAACGTCAGTTGGTAAATTTTGGTATAGCTTTCGATGAAAACGATGGATAGCAACTTTGCAAAGGCAATATGAGACATCAATAGAGGAAATTGTTTTGATATGATTCAAGTACGTCAACGGTTAGTTGTGTTGATATTATGGTAGCTGCGAGAGGTATTTACATCCACGTGTAAACCTGACGAGAATAGAAGACTCCGGGAAGCAAGAGAAACCCTAATGAGTTCGCTAATAACCCTAGAAGACTTGTCGAATCAAGAAGATAATATGTATTAGGTTATTAGCCTTCAAGAGAAGAAGTCAGCCAGAAGAATTAATATATACTGAACAGACAAGTACCCAGAAGGAGAAGTCGGCCCCGGTAAGTCTTTCAGAACCACTATAAATACAGGGCGCCAATGTCTCATTTGACACATCTCAGCAATTGCAGAGAGCCAGTTCTACGCAGTGCAGTTGCATTTTTGTGCGCAGGTTTGGAGGAGAGTTGTTGGTGCAGCTGCTGCAGCAAGCAGTTACATTTTGGCTTGGACTATCTCTTGGCTAGGTTTTGGAACATCTGATCAGCCTTTGTTGATGCGTTATCCTTGGGGAAAAGTTCACTACCCTTTGTATGGCTATCTAGCCTAGGGTTTGCTTCCAGAATTATTCTCTGTCAAGGTTAAGGTGCTCGGAGGGTGGCTTCGGCCTATGGTTGGGCGACAAGGGTATTGTCAATGGTAAAACGAGAACACAATCTTTCATATTCTAACAGGTTATGGGCCCACACCTCCTTCATTCAGTCTAAACGCTAGAAGGAAACATAGCCGCTAGGATATTGAGCTCACTAAGGAACTGTCGCTAGGGTTACTAGAAGAAGCAGTTTCCAAGACATTGTCGTTAGGGTTATTAGCAGGAGCAGTTGCAGAAACCCTAATCCTCTTGTTGAGGCACCTTAAGTGAATGGATTGACCTAATCTCTGGATAGATCAGTGCGCTCTAGCCTAGCGCATCTCATGATACTCTCAGCAAGCCAAGACGTGAAGTTTGAGTTTATGGTCAAATCTAGGGTTTGACCAAGTCAAAGCAGCCATGACTTATTCTATGAAGTTAGAGAACAAGTTAGATGGAGATTCTAACTTCAGAGCGTGGAAGACAAGGATTGATCTCATCCTTGCCAAGAATAAAGTGTTGGATATCGTGAAAGGAAAGATCGTGAAACCAGAGTTTGAAGATGGAAAAGAGAAGGAACCGCAGAATGTTGTAGCTATGGAGAAGTTCAAAGACGTTGACATTAATTCCATGAGTATCATAGTGGATTCTATAAAAGACCACTTGATACTCCACATCTCCCATCTTGACTCGTCAAAGAAGATGTACGATGCCCTAACAAACCTCCTCAGTTAGAAACATTGGACAAGTAATGAGTCTGAAGAATGAGTTCTGTGACATGAAGATGAATGATGACGAAAGCATAACATCATACTTTGTGAAGATCTCCCAGTTAAGAGAACAACTACAAGTTATTGAAGAGATCATCTCAGAGAAGGAATTGGTAAACATAGTACTCAATGGTCTTCCCAAGACATGGGATGCATTTGTCGCAAGCATGAACACAA
>SNQJ01S0056668.1:110659-122381 GCA_010110895.2 Picea sitchensis | reverse complement strand
TCATGAGAAAGAAAGTAATTAAGTGTGAGAATCCACCTCACATTTGGTTTCCTATTTTTTAGGGAAGGTGGAGGATCTCATGGATGGTTGAAATATTTCCTCCTTAAAATCCTTGAGAGATATTTCCTCCCTAAAATCCTTAAAAAATGTTTTCTCCCAAAATATCTTAGAGATCATTTTTTTTGTGGATCCGATGAGAGATCCTCTCCATGGTTGTTAAGCCTCCAAATCCTATATAATGAGTGCTTTCCATGGAGGAGGGAGGCATGAAATAGTTTAGAGATACCAAACTTATGATCTCATGAGAAGTGGAGACTTTAGGATATCAAACATATGATTTGAGAGCTTTATGAAAGGGTTGGATAAGGAGGACTTGGAGAGGCTGCTGCGAATTCATCAATGGTTTGTAAGTATCTCTTTTGAGTTCTCATTAATACATGTGCTTGGCCTGTTTCCTTCAAGTTTGTGTACATTTGCATGGACTTGTCTCTTTGGATGAATCTAGTTTTAAACTAATCATGGTAGAATAGGAAGTATGATTTGTCTTCATGTTTTATTGAATTGCAGGACTTGTTCAAAGGCTTGGGGATCAAGGCTCAACTTGGACTAAGTGAGGACAAACGTCATAAAAAGGTACCCATACTCTCTTCCTCTTCTCTATTAAATAGTTTAGCTATGTTTAAAGGAATGGCAGTGTTCAAAGTTAGCACTTTTTTGTCTTGGTCATAGGTGTCTAAGATCCAAGAGGGAATTCACCTATCCATAGGGGAATTTTCCTACAACACTATCGCTTTGGGTTTCCACGTAAAACACTGGTGTACTGTGTATGTGTGTGATTGCTCATTTGTTCATTGTTTATTTACTCTGCAACTATTGGATGATAATGCGACATTGATATAACACTTGCATTTTATGGTGAAAAAGGATTAAATTTCTCTATTACTAATTCACCCTCCCCTCAGTAATCCAACAATTGGTATCAAAGTCAGTTCCTTCAGGAAACAGTTTAACCACTGGAAGGAGACCATGGATCATTCTAATAATGGAGTACCAATGTTTAATGGTCAGAATGGTTTGAAGTATGAGATGTGGAGCAGAAGGACAAAAGTATTTTTATAGGCATGGGGATATTATATTTGGATATCAGTTGTTACAGGATATGATAGTTAAAAAAGGGCATGCAATGACACAGCATGGAATGGGATGGCAAGGCAAGGCATGGAAAGGAAAGGCATGGCATGGCATGGAATGGAAAGGCAAGGCATGGAATGGCATGGTGTGGCAAGGCATGACAAGGTAAGGCATGGCATGGAAAGGCAATGCATGGCATGGCATGGCTTGGACAGGAAAGGCACAACATGGCATGGCATGAAAATTCAAGGCAAGGAAAGGCATGGCATGGCATGGTTTGGCAAGGCATGCAAAAATTTTCACCTAGACTTAAAATGTCATAAACACTTCATTGGATGGAAAGGAAATTTGTGATTTGGCATGACATAGAAAGGAAAGCCAAGGCGTGGAAAGGTAGGGCATGTCATAGCAAGGCAAGGCATGACATGCAATGAAAGGCAAAGCATGGCATGACATGGCATGGAAAGGCAAGGAAAGGCATGCCAAGGAAAGGCATGGCATGGAAAGGCAAGGCATAGCATGGCATGGCATGGAAAGGCAAGGCATGCAATGACATGGCATGGAAAGGCAAGGCATGCAATGGCATGGCATGGAATGGCATGGCATGACAAGGCATGGCATGGTTTGGAAAGGCAAGGCACAACATGGCATGGCATGGCATGGAAACTCAAGGCAAGGCAAGGCATGTAAAAATTTTCACCTAAAATTAAAATGTCATAAACACTTCATTGGATGGAAAGCAACTTTGTGATATAAAAGTTAAGTCCTATGTCTCTAGAAAAAATGTTTTTTTTTTTATTTCTTGGGATGAGAAAGGTTTCTTTTTAGTTACTCTTGTTTCATTGCATTCCACATTTTGATTTAACTTTTTCCTTGCATAATGTTATGGAAAGTTATATTTATTTTTGTATAAGTTAAAATGGGAAGCTACGTGACATGACATGCGAGGGATTAGTGTATTTTAGATCATATTGGTGTTATATGGATTTGTAAATGTAACAACCTATATTTTGTCCTTAGAAGGTTAGAACTTCAATTTTTACTTATCTTAGTGATTCATTGCTTAGTATTTGTTGGGTTTAGTTAGATTGATATAGACATTTGATATGTATACATTTGGACCTATTTATGTATTGTGGGATATTATTTTTATTGTTATATGTTTATGATGATCATAGTTATGTGATTTGTTTAAACATGCAAATTGAAATGTGGAACTTTGGAGCTTCATGCACTACCCATATTTGCGGTATTTATTTCCTTTAGTATGATTTCCAACACCATTTAGGTAAGTCACATTTGTTTCCTCAAAATTTCTTTAGTGTATACTGCTAATTAAATGTTTTGTTAAATTTTAGTTTTGGTGTCTTTAAGTCAAGTAACGAGTACTATATATAGAAAATTAATATATTTATGGTTCATGAACTTGAGTTTATTTTTCATTTTAAAAAAATCATTTTTAAAAGATCAAGAATTGTCCCTACCAAATGTAAAGTTTGAAAATTAATATATTTATGATTCATGGACTCGATCTTATAAGTTTGTTTGCTTACAAGTTTGCAATATATTTTTTTAATAAGTTAATATATATATGATGATGATGATGATGATGATGATGATGATGATGATGATGATTTAGAAATTTTGAGGCATCCTCTTTTGTATATGATAATTTCCTTGAAAATAGTACTTTAAGGTGGACTCAAGTGTCGTCCATCAACTTTGAGTGCTTTGGTGCATTTTCCATTGACCATCTGCGTCCAACAAGTGCACCCAAGTGTGTCTGGTGAATTGGAAATTAGTTTAACTTTACCAATGTTGCAGGAAATGCATGCCCTACCCATATCAATCTCGACTTACTAAGAGATATATACCTTGCCTTTCTCTTTCCACTCATCAAATACTAACTAATCTCAATCAACACTATCAAATGTACTAGATATTGTTACTTAGGAGTTCTACATAACTCCAGGTTATAGCTTTATTTATATATTTTGGACCCTTTAAGAGTTCTCCATTTATAGCCCTAATATTCAACCAATCAATGAGATTGGTGATGATGTTTAAGCTAACACTTACAAAAAGTACCATTTCATCATTAAAAGCACTTAAATAGTGTTATATGTTGAAAATTTTCTTGGGCTACATTGTACAACATTTTGGCAAGCTTAATGGAGAATTTGAGGTATATTTTCATTTGATGTGAGGCTTTATTGTGCACTCATATTTTATGCATTGATGTTGTATTAAGAAACCCTTGTAACATGACCACCGCCACCCTCACCACCCCCAGGAGCATCATGAAAATCTATCTTTCTTCTCTTGTTTGAGGAAGCACCTCGAGTGGTTTGGGGCATGTGTGTGCTTTGTCGCTCTCGAGACTACACAAAGAAAAAACACTATTAGAAGTTATTTTCCTCAATGAATCAAAAGATATACAAAATGATACTTTGTAATTTAACCTAAGTAAACTCACCGCATATGCTACTGACAATAGTGAGGGTGTTACCCTCCTCGGAAACCCCAATCTCTCATCAATTCCACCTTGCATCAATTACAATGATCAAATAAAGAAAATTAAACAAATATGCGTAAAACCAAATTCATGATACACACAAAATTATCATCAACACAATATCTCACCATGAGTATCCCCAGCCTCAATGGAGATTCGATGACAGGTGGAGCGCTCGACTGTACAACATGCTCCAAGGAAACCTCTATTGTGGCAGCCTCGATGGATGGGGCTGATGGAAATGGTGGTAGGGGTGGGTGGCATATGGGTGCATCCAATGTGGATGGATGCAATGGAAGAGGTGGTGTGGATGGGTGGCTTGTGGGTGAACCTATTGATGATGCATGGAATAAGACAGATGTTGGGGGTGGGCAGCGATTGACCACCACAGGTTGTATAAGTGATGACAACTCACTTGGCCTGGAGTAAGCTAACCCAGAAGTAGAGCCTAGGTGCCCAAGGAGTGAAATAGTACTATAACTAGCGAATATGTTTGCAACATGCATACATATTAATAATATTGAACCATTAGTACCAAATAGAAAAATTTAAAAGCATAAACACAACAAATTTGAGATTTAAACAATATTTAACTCTACACATTGTACAAGTGATGCATATGACTTGTGAATCCTAGATGGACATTCCCCGACATCGCCTGGTCCCAAATCCTGTAGAAACACAAGAACATTAAAAATTTGAGGATGCCATAAAATAACGAAATGACTATGGTGAATTTATCAAATGTGACACATACCTATGTATGGGGTATGCCCAATGAGAAATCTTCCTCTACTACTACATAAATGGTGGAGATAGGCACTGATGCATCCATGGGCGTAGAGGGTCTGCTACACAGACGTAACAACTGCAAAAAGAATACAATAAGATATCGATATAAATACACAGAATACAAAATAAACATATAACGATGAAGAACATAATGATGGTTAAGATACTAACCTCCATGAAGTTATGTTGTCCACTAGCCTCCATAGGCCCATAGCAGGTCCGCGCACAGCTCAAGGATTTGTGAGTTTCACATGGACAACTTATATGTCCATGTTCCCTCTCCTCACTAAATTTTGTTGTGTGGGTTGAAGCTATGAACCTTCTATCAATCGCATCGACAGGCACCTCTTGTCGAGATAGTGCAACAAATCTTCCATGTTGCACTAGGCTCCGGGTCAATAATGAAATAGTTAGTTGTACTTAGTACAAGCTCTCTGCAACAGGAGAATGTTGGGTAGGGGGTTCAATATTTCTCCCCAGGGGGCAAGGACCTAACATGGGATATCACTTGTCATGCTCTCAGTCCTATGCGGACCCTCGACCCACCCCCTAGAACTCACCCATGTCAAATTAATTGACATGCAAACCCAAAATAAATTCATCCCATAATTTTCTCAAAACATATAAGGGCACCTCCATGTTATTAGGTTTATCAAATACCATATACCACCTATCCATCTAGGTTTTACTAATTTGTGGAGGGATACACTAGTCAATACAAATGCGTGTTTTGTTCATAGGTAGTTCTTGTACATTTCAAGGATCCCTAAAAATATACAATAGTTGTTGTTTTAAAATACCCAAGTCTATGACATGGTTTATATCCAATCAAGTACTATATTACTCAAACATTCTTTCCCTATACAAAAAATAGAAGTCAATTCCCCTTGGGCACTTGCAAGGGACCTCACAATGGCATCCAAAGAAGTAGCCAAGGACACTCTACTTGGTTCTTTGGTGCCCCTAAATTGATCTACAATTTTTCCTAATGTATCCAACCCCTCATCAATTCCGATGTTTAGATTGGGTGGTAGTGGTGGGTTGAGGTTTTTCTCTCCTTGGTATGTTGGTGGGAGGTTTATATTGTCTCTGGGTTCCATTTTATAATATATGTTGCAATTTAATAAAGAAATTTAATAAGTGGACTTATGAATAAGGTATTACAAACAACAATGTCATTTTATCCCAACAAAATCATTAACATAATTTTGTGTAAAACAAATAAAAATTGTCTATTATCTTTACAATGAACTTGAAAAAAAACTTGTACAAGATTGATGAATTGTTGAGAGATTTACATTCAAGTATTAATTATTTGTAGTGAACCTTGCTAATAAGTTTTCAATGCCATACAGATTTACATCCATAACCTATGACTATTTTTTTTGTATTTTTGCAAAGCCAAGAAAGGAAATGACAAAACATCAACCATACCTTTATTGTGATGAACACGGTGGAAAGATCCTAGGATTTTCTCATTCTTTACTTGTCATATTTGATTTCTCAATGTAGGAAATTCATGAGGCGCGGTGTGCAAATGAGCACAAAACGTTCCCATGGTTCTTTAAAAAACAGGCATACCAGGAACGCATGTGCATTCCTACCGATGAACCTGCGTGGAAAGCTTGTTGGAGGTTTGGGCCTTTCCAAACCTACGGGATTAGGAACGCATGTGTGTTCCTGAGAACGTGCACGTGTTCCTACGAGTGTGCATTCCTATTGAACCCCTTGCCACTTTTCCGTGTGGCACCGACTTCATGCACTCACCCTCACATACTGTGTTTCTTAAAATTGCACTTAAGATTCATTAGGTAGTTGGTTGTGCAAATTATTCCATGTAAGTGAATCTTAAGGTGTTGTTTAAACATTCTAGGTTTTGGCATTTTTTGTCGTAATCCAATAACATAAATATGGACGAAATCACAATTTCCTCTTTCTTAAATTGCATTTAT
Source organism: Picea sitchensis (assembly GCA_010110895.2). Classification (NCBI taxonomy): domain Eukaryota; kingdom Viridiplantae; phylum Streptophyta; class Pinopsida; order Pinales; family Pinaceae; genus Picea; species Picea sitchensis. The sequence goes on along the minus strand of SNQJ01S0056668.1, from coordinate 115,991 downwards.
GAATGCATAAATGGATTTAACATGCTAAAAAAAACCTTTGGCACTCAAATTATGCAAACTTAGTCACTCAAATATCTAGATTTGTGGCAAAATTAAACAAAAAATATTCCCACAAAAGGCCAAAACGTAGAACGTTTAGACTATGGTCAATCTTAATCTCTCTAACCACAATGTCAATCCATCTATAGTGCATTAACTCCAAAAAAACTTATTCCACTTTTGAAATGTTATTTTATCATTTCCTATTAAGAGAACCAACATTTTCACATTATTCAAGATCATATTTGTATTTTCTAAAAAGCTTATTCAAAATGTTCACATTTTTAATTAAACTTCTTTGAGTTTATCAAGTATACCATACCATGCTTACATAACCTTTGCAATTGATGTTTGAACTTTTCCTTCAAATTTTTAATTTCCATCTCCCTCTTAATACAAACAGAGTTGGTGACCCTTCTTGTTGCATAAATATTGTTTGTCCATGCGTTTTTTTAGCCTTTATAAAACCCAAATACTTATCCTCTCATGTTGTAACTCTTTGACATATTCTTGCATAAAGTGCTTATATTGTTGCATAAAGTGTTTCCATACACTTTTTATCCTTATATTCCTACAACATCTGTTACAAAAGGGAATGTGTGATCTTCTCCTTGATGACATCCCTCTATTGTTTCTTTGTTTGAAGAAGAGGTAACATGTTTATCTCTTCCTATTGCACACAAGTTTCAACTTTTGATTCCAATGCCTCACACTTTATCTTTGAAAGGATCTTGTTCCATTGTAACATTGTGTTTCATAGGAAAACACTATCATGGTCTTCAACAGAGCTACAAAGAATTTTTGTAACATTGTGTTTCATAGAAAAACACTATCATGCTTTTCAACACAACTACAAAGAACTTAGATGTTTTAATGGCTTTAAGGATAATTAAGATGTTATAATGGCTCTAAGGATAACTTAGATGTTGTAATGGCAAATATTCAAGAAGGAGCAAATGTTTTCATGTCAAATTTTAAAATAAAATAATTTAATTGTAATATTTTTATGATTCTTATTAGGAATATTAATCTGAAAATCTACATTGATTTATTTGGACATTCTCATCAGCTGGTTAGGAAGTATGTTGGTGATAGATGTTTTAACTTTGGAAAGAATTAAATTAGTAGAATATAAAATAGAGATGAAAGAATAAAGTTAGTGAAATATAAAATATAATATATATCTAATGATTAAATTGGTACAATATTAATATTATCTCTCTGGTGGATAGATGAATAGAGTAGTCTAAACTTTTACTTTTGGGGGGTTTTTTGGAAATTTTTTCCTTTTGATTTTGACTGAAATTCGGTATGAATAGTTACATTTGCAGATTTGAGTGGCTAAGTTTCCATTTATGCATTCAGAAAGACAATTTAAACATCCATTTATACATTCAGAAAGACAATTTAAACAACAGAAAATAAAGTTTTTATCCAAATTTACATTGCAGGATTCGGCCCTATTCCTACCCAAAAAAAAACCAATAGGTAGAAAGTTTAGCCAACACCTTAAGAAATTCATCTGAAGTTTCATGCTACAGATGGCTATTTATTTGTTTTGGCCATCTTAACATTTAAATCTCTTTCAATTGAAAGAATTCCCGAAAAAAAACCTTAAATTGCAAAAATATGGAGATGAAAATACCTGGAATTCGGATAAGTTCGGCCGATTTCTAAAGGCAAGGTTATATTTGTTTCTGTAATTCTAGGGTTTGAACCGAAACCGGTGCTTACTGGAAACAATTTCATCATTTGCGCGTGACTCGATGCCTCGGATTGTCTATTAAAGCCCTCGGCCGGGCGATTGACATGAGCAAAATCAACATCCTTGTTCGACGAAAGCAACTTTAGCATCATCTGCGGTTTTATCCGTGACAGATCTTTCATGACTATTGCATTCATAAAAAAATAGATACAAAATCAGCGAAAACATTCCTTCAAAACACGAATTGAAGACAAATTTATAGAGGAAAGGCATATTGCACTGATCGATCTGAAAACATAGCGGTAAGAAAGATTCAAGGTATTTGCAAACGAAAGCATACATCTCGGCTTGGCTTGGTGTTTTCCAGGACCGAATTCGAAACTAGTACTGCCATTCACGACCATTCCGTTTGCTTCAGAGGCGTTCTGAACGCGTAGAAACTCGAAAGCAACAGATGCACTTGGCGACATAGCTTGCAAACTCAATTGTTCCGATAAATCACCAAAATTTCCACTGCAATCTACGCTTTTCTCGAAGCTCTTTGCAATTGTTCCGATAAATCACCAAAATTTCCACTGCAATCTACGCTTTTCTCGAAGCTCTGCTACTTCAGGAGATCAATCAAAGCGCCTTTTCTCGAAGCTCTTTGCAATTGTTCCGATAAATCACCAAAATTTCCACTGCAATCTATTCTTTTCTCGAAGCTCTGCTACTTCAGGAGATCAATCAAAGCACCTAATAAATGTAGACAATTTTGCCTACTCATATATGTGGACATCGTCGGCAAGAAGATAAATAGGGCGATCAATATCCACCAAATCGGCGTTCATTTACCAGTAATTTGGTTGACAATCCATCATTAACAGTGACACAAACAGGTACATGGCAATTTTCTGTATTACCTCTGTCATGTCAGTCTGAGGTGTTAGATAGATTTTGTGCTCATCCGAAGCAAAGTCTATTGTCTGTTGTGCGCTTGGATGACCTCAACTCAACAGACTTTGCCCAGGATGAGTGCTTAAGATTGGTCGTCTGCCTTATCCACGACCATTCCTCCTCCACTGTCAGAGTTTGATAATTAGCTTGTAAACCAAAATTAAAACTCGTGTTAAAATTCGAAGTATCGGCACTTGCCAATTGAGCTTGCCCGGAGATAACATAAAAAAATATATATATTTTATAAATATAAATATATATATAATTTAAAATGATTAAAAAAAATAAAAATAAAAAAGTTTGATCTCCACGAATACAAAGAGCCTAGAGGTCATTCATTTTTTAGTAACATGATAAATACTAAATTGGAGAACTGATTCTTAACGGAAATGGATTCTACCAGTGTCCAGAGTTGCTAGTAGGATTGGAATTTCAAATTTATTTTATTTGTCAAGTAAAATTTTGATGAGGGTTATTTGTTTTTCATGTTCCTCATTTTAGATTTAGTTCAAATTTATGAGTGTCAAATTGTTTATTAGTGAATGGATGTTCAATTAAATTTTGTTTATTGTTATATTTAATCCTCCAACAAACATTTGTCCAACTCTTCTTCAATATAATATGAGACCTAGGTAAGTGATACACTATAATAAACTAAACACCTAAAATTTATGACAGGTTGAAATTTTTTATACAGGATGAAAATAGCAATGATTGTCTAACCTCAAGCAATGGTATATACACTGTGGATCACCTTCATATATACATTAGGATATATCTTACAATTGTTCTTCAAGAAAAAAATATGGAATTAGAAGTAGGGATATACATAATTGGATTTAAAACAATTTACATTTAATAATTTTAATTTTATTATTTGTAATACTTCAACTATAACTGTGAAGTCTAAATTTAATGACCAACCCAATTTCGAGAAAATTAGAGATTGTCTAAATATTCTACTAAATAGTTTCACCTAATTTCAGAGAAATATCCTCTTAAACATTATCATCATTTCATAGAACATTTATCCTATGCATTTCCCAAAACATCGTAATTGTGTAGATATTTAAACCTATTATAAGTGGCAGTGTTGATTCTGTGGATATTTTAACCTATTATACGAGGCAGTGTTTTATTAGTAATAGCTCTTGACAACACGTCACTCTGACGTCCTTTGGAGTGTTGTGGGGGCGATGTGAAGAACCATTGTTCCACACTTGTCCTTAAAATGCTCATTCATCATCGTTTGAATGAATAAAAGGAAATTCAATTCCTAATACTTAGGTTAGGAATTTCAAAACAAAACACAATTTTTTTATATGTTCTTTTAATTTAAAATAGTCAAAGTTGTTAAGTTAATATTCACTTGGATTATATGTAATGAAAGTCAATAAAAAGATGGTGATACTCCATTGTAATGTGTTAAGAGTTAAGAAGTGAAGGCTCACTTTGCTAGAGCTAGGACATTGGTAGGCTTGGTCGGATTTTTCCAAGGGCGATAATAGATCTATTATTGCCTTGTTTTTCCGTAAAGGTTTTTCAAGGTAAATCTTATGTGATTTATATGTGCATGTTGCTATATTCTTATTATTTTTATCTCTCTCTTATTTTATTTCCTAACAAGTGATACCAGAGCAATGGTTGACCATGATGAAAAGAAACACACAGCTACCAGAATACAGAACTACGATTTAAATCCATAGGGGGTGTTACGAGAGCAATGGTTGACCATGATGAAAAGAAACACGTAGCTATTGGAATACCGAACTACGATTTAAATCCATAGGTGTTGAAAGCTTCAACGGTGAGATTTGAAGAGCATCAAGTTAGGGGGTGTTGAAAGCTTCAACCATGAGATTTGAAGAGCATCACGTTTGGGCTTGGAATATGCAAAGAATATATGGCTTGGATGTTTGGATCTGATGGATGGATATGTAAGGTTTGGTTGGATATGTTGTTTGGTTGCAAATCTATCAAGAAGAGAGCATCAAGAGCTGGAGGAATGATAAGGCTAGAGGATGGCGGCATAAGTGTCGGGATAACAACAATGAAGAAAAAATAAATAAAATTTTGATGGGGTTGAATGTAAATGGGCATACTATTGTAAGACCTAGTTAGGCATGCTTACCCTGGGTTAGACGTAGACCTAGGTGATAGGGGGGAGCATGTGGGATTCCCGGATTTGGCCATGAGAAACCCCAATTCAAGTTTAAAGGGGGCAATTTTAGGCTAAACTTGACTATTGAAATAGTCAAAGTTGTTAGGTCTATTGTGTTGGTTTTGTCATATGGGTGAGCAAAAACACAACACTTACTTGCCTAGTTAACTCAACTAAACAAGACAGAGGGTTGTGAGTTGATTAGATAACCAAATACACATGAAACAAGGAAATAAAAACAAAATTAAAATGAAACAAAGGTTAGAAAAAGTTGCAAGAACTAGAACCATGAAAAATGAAAATGACAATCAAATAGCTTCCAATGGATCAATGTATTGATAGGCTAGCACCGTAGAGAAAGGCAGGGACTTATGAATCCCCTCTTCCTCCTTGGGAGGGCTCTTGACTTCCCTAATAGAGAGCTCTTCTCTTCATGCAATGGCAAGTAACAATGGTGAAGAAATACAATGTCAATCCTCTCAAGAGGTGAG
>SNQJ01S0056668.1:85863-97107 GCA_010110895.2 Picea sitchensis | reverse complement strand
CAAGTGTGAACTCTGTGTTGATCATGGAAGGACTTATACATAGCAAAGCACCATTCAAATGTTTTAACCATAATAGTTTTTTTTAGTTTCAATTTTTTAGTTTTAACCATATAGCCTCAAGGGTTAGCTCAATTGATCTTGAAGCTAGACGTGCATACTCCCCCTTGAAGTAAAAAAGGTCATGGGAATAATTTTTCTATAGTGAAATGGCTTCAAATCCTTTCTCATTGCAATTTGTTCCTCTTAATTTGCATGCACATGACCAAAAATGTTATAACCCTTAATCAAATGTGAATAAGACTCTCTTAGAGTCTTAATGATCTTATTGGGGGTTTTCCATAAATAATAGGTCTACATTCTGGAGTTTGCTAGAATATTTATGTTATAGGTTCTCTCCAAGTGACTACTTTACAAAAATCGACTTAAGAGTGGTAGTGTTTATATTGAAACATTATGAGTGTTGTTAGTTCTGTTTTTGAGAGATTATGAGCATTGTTCTATTGAATCGTGAAAATATAATGTTTTTCAAGGTATTGAGTCAATTTGGTACCGCTATCCAAAATGGACCATGTAACAATGAATTTCAAGGTTAAGACTACTTAATACATGCACAATAAAGTATTATAATAATCATCCTTGATTTCAAGAAATGATTACCATGAATAAGAACTCATTGAAACCACTCTAGTTTTTAATATTTATTTTTTAGGGATTTAATATGGTCATCCATGAGCAATGACATTTAATGTCTATCTCAAGGGTGGGTGCAAGCTAATAATGGTCTCTCATGATGCATTAGAGGCAATGAAAACATAGAAAAACAACAATATGTTGACTTGAAGGGATAATTAGAGGTACTTTCACAATGAATTTGAATAAGTAAAAAGATGAAATGTAGGAAAATGAATCACCTTTTTTAATATATAATTTTTATTTATAGAAATTGTGTATGCCTATGTGAACACCACTAGAAGGTTTTCAGCACAAGTATAGGTCATGGGTGATTTGGATTTTATAGGGAAAGAAATGAAACACACATAGAAATGTAGTAGAGAGCATAGTAATACAATGAAAACCCAACTTCTATTAATGAATAAAATTGTGAAATACAATATTACACAACACAAATTGGCTAGAATGGTGGTAGTTTATATATGAAGAGAGAGAAAGAGAGAGAGATGGTGGCTACACTCATTCACAAAAGATAATACAAGAGGATGAAAGGATGGATTTTTAACATAAAGAAATAACTTTAAATGTCCAAAACCCCAACCCTAGGAGGCAAAGAGCCAAAACGTGTTTTTGAAACACAAAAAGATATTTTTGGGTGTTAGTTTCTACATTAACTTTCTGAGGGAGAAACTTTCATATACAATCTATGTTTTTCATGCATATTAGCTCGTTGGAAATTTCTAACCCAAACCCTTGACACTTTTCATAAAAAATCATTTAGGGCCTCAAAACGACCTTGAAATTTCCAAAAAATCATAACAAAATTGCAAAGATGGAGAACTGTGTTGAGTTAGTGGAAGAGGTGGGTGGCCACCAATATCCACCTTGATAATTCCTCCCCCCTTAAGAAGCAATGGTACCCATTACATCAATTTCTTGTAGTAGATGGGGGAAATTTTGTTGAATCTGAATCTTTGTGAGCCATTTGTCTTGTTGAAAAATCTATCTTGCTTTGACAACCTGATAGAGTTGTATGTTCTACTAGAAATTTCGCTTCATCTTTGTGTCCATGGCCCAATCCACTTAGCCTGCTAAAGGTATTCAGAATTGATTTATGTATGATCCAATTGCTCAACCACCTCTGAGGTGTCCAATAGGGGTGGGAAATATGATCGGGAAAGATCCATAATAAATATTGGGTGTAAGCCAAGGAAAGGAGGAATACTCAATTCAAAAGCATTTTCACCCACAACATTTGTGATAATGGAAGGCCCATATCAGAGTGATTTGATCTTCCTGTGGGGGCTCGTGAGGTGTTTTTCTATAAATGAAACCATACCTTGCCACCAACCTGAAACTTGTGTGGTACCCAGTGTTGGTCATGTCACTACTTATACTTAGCATTAGTCTTGTACAATATATCATAAACCTATTGTTAGATGTGTTGGATCCATTCAATAAATTTGGCTTCTATGTCATCTACAATCTAAGCGTGGGAGGCCTCTATCGATGAATATGGAATGGGAAGAGCTACATCAATGGGGGCCAATGGTTGGAACCCCAAGCACACCTAAAAAAAGTTGTGGCCAATAAAGTTATGGAGGGATATGCTATAGCTATGCAAAATATATGGAAGGCATGTTGTCCCCTATCTGAAATAATGGTCCATGGTATCCCAAAATGAACCCAAACATTCTCAAAGAAGAGCCTCGCAGTGACATCAGTTGTGATACTCTTTTTACATGGCGCCAAAATGGCCATCATAGAGAATCGATTGACAAATAAAAAGACACAATCGTGACCATATTTGATGGAGGGAAAACCTAACATGTAATCCATAGAGACTAACTCTCGGGTCTTTTCTGGGGTAGGGAGAGGAGTGCATAGCTTTTACTTCTTGATAGATGGTTTAGTAATGGCACGGGTAGTGCATGACTTGATATATTGGTTGATGCCTTGTCNACTAACTCTCGGGTCTTTTCTGGGGTAGGGAGAGGAGTGCATAGCTTTTACTTCTTGATAGATGGTTTAGTAATGGCACGGGTAGTGCATGACTTGATATATTGGTTGATGCCTTGTCCAAGATTTGGCGAGTAGAAATACTTTTGAAGTACGACTATTGTCTTCTCAACACCAAAGTGCCGTGCCACATGACTGTAATGTGCCTCCCAAATTATCTTTGCATGCTCTCTTGAAGGAACATAAATATGGCCTAGATAACACAAGAGCGCATCCTGGAGGTGGAAGTCTAGGACTTGTTTGCTTGCACTCAGTGTATGATAAGTAGCAACGAAGTCAGAGTTATTGTGTGTTGACTCATTCATGCTTGCGATCATATTTCTTAATGTTGGGGGATTAAAGACTCAGGGTTTGTCTAGAGTTGACCAACAAAAACGCTAAGGCATCTGCATATCAATCCTCAGCCAAAAACTGAAGAAGGTCTCACCCAAGATAACATGAGGATCACAGATACCATATGGTCTTGTGTCGATGATGATAAAGGACTAACTGTACAAAAATCCATCCGGATTGGCATTCAAACAATCCATCGAAAACTACTTAACAACTAACAATATGCAACAACAACACACACATTCAATTGACACATGATCAACACATCATAAGACTGGAATCACTGTAGCTTTATTATCTTCATTCCACCATCACAAACATACATTAAGCAAATCATAACTTGAAAACAATAGAGCCTTGCTTTCTTATACATTTGTCCAGTGTTACATTACACAGCGCCATACGCTTTCCTTCAAACTCTTAATTTTTTTTTTAATTGTTTTAAATGTGTGAGTTTTTTACACCTCTATTTTTTTAAATAATATTTTAAATATTTTAAAACAANATATATATATTATCATAGTTGCAAAATAAAAACTATAAAAAAAAAGAATGTTATTGGTAATACCATTTTTCAATTCAAGGGTTGATTATAAGCATTTTGTTGGCAACATTACTAGATTTTTAAGGCCACATTTGTAAAAAGTGGTAATTTTAACCCTGAAAAAAAGTGTTGCTGGTAGTACAACTTTTTTACTCGAGAACTGATTTTGGTGTTTTTGACCAAAAAATATGGGTTTTTAGAGCTAGAGTTCTCCTTTTGATGTCATTGCACTTGTCAAGACGATAATTATGTTTCCTTATAACACTCATTCAAGGCCTCCACAGCGGCACAAGTATTTATGGACAATATTTATAAATTCTATGGCATGCCTAAATCCATTGTGAGTGATCATGATTCCACCTTCGCTAGCAATTTCTAGCAGGAGTTGTTTCAGCTTCAAGGTACCCAATTAAATGTCAACACAACATACCCTCAAATTGATGGCTAGACAAAAGCATGCACAAATGTTTGAAAGTTTATTCTATGTTGTTTTGCTTCGAATGGACAAGCTCAATGGGTCTAGTGGTTACCCCTAGTTGAATGGTACTACAATATTACCTATCATGGTATTACTAAAATGACTCTCTTGGATGAAGAATCATCCTTATCAATGATCACATACTTATCGGGCATCCTTAAATTGTAGGAAGTGGGAAACACCTTCAAAATTCATGTTGACATTCTTCACACCCTCAAAAATAATTTGGTGTTGGCTTAGAATCGCTTGAAGCAATAGGTCAATCAACATCACTCTAAATGCAATATTGAAGAAGGAGATCAAATGTTCTTGCATCTCCAAGCTTATATGCAAATCTCACTTAAGAAATCAACAGGTGCTCTCCTTAGGAGAGGTCACAATCCAAATGAGTAGGCACTCTCCAATTTGTTCCAATTTGAATGTCTCATGGATAGGGAGGGATAAAGAGAACTTTTGAAACCAGCTAGTGTAGCAGTACTTGTTCATCATAGGGTGCTCCTGCATGCTCGCTGGCTGACATTATATGATGGCCTGTAATGGGAGGTCAAGGGTGACCATAGGAGCACTCTCTCAATCCTTTAGATAGGGTGGGGTGTCCTTCTTGCTTGATGTGACGACTAGTTAGAATAGACAGACCACTCAAACGAATTAGGAACTCCTCCATGCCACCTCTCCCAGTTGGAACTCCTCCATACATACCGCACACTATGAAGGGAGACGCTCCCATAAAATGGTAATGGTGGGCATGGCTTCAACAGTTTGCAGTGCCACTTACGCCTCCCCAAAATGGCAACGACGAGGTTAGAATTTGCAAACGAAAATGGGGAAATTGACCAAACGTAAAGCGAAACACTCCACAGCTCTGGAAGGATTGGAATCCGATCAAGGCACCAACCCCTGACTTTACATCAAATCAACAACACGGAATTGGTGAGAAACAAAACAGAGAGTCTAGACAAAATGCACGGCTCTTAGGCTCGCACATGGGAACAAGAGGAGCACTTCTGCGCTCGAATTTTGATGATGTAACAGAGGCCGAAGCCCCCCTTCCTTGCACATTCAAATTTCAAAACATTGGTCAAAATACAATGTCATTTCGTACATTTGTCACGCATCTTCTGTAGATAGCTTTGAATGGAGGAAAGCTGTACCATGTTTTTGGAGAAGATTCTTCATGACTGCATTTTAGCTTGTAGTATTTTAAACGTTTTACTTTTTGGCTGTTTTTTGATAATTTTTTCAGTTTGATTTTTGTCGAAAATATGGTGATGAATGGTTGGATGTGCAGATTTGAGTAGTTAAGTTTGTATAATCCTAGTGCCCCAGGGGTTTTTCAGCAGGCTGAATCTATTTATATATTCAAAAATGCAATTTAAACAACAGAAAATAGAGACTTTGTCCAAATTTACATCGTCAGATTTCGGCCAAAAAAACCAAAAGGTAGAATGTTTAGCCAACGCCTTTTACGTCACTTCAAGTGCATTGGGAACAAGGTAGGATTTTCAAAACTAGACAACTCGTTAAATTTGACAGTTTTGACAATTCCAATGTTCGTTTTGATGGTTTCAAGGAAGAATGATGATGGTTTTCAGGAATATAAAGAAAATGTTAATAGAGGAAATTTTATAGCAAATTACCTTATCAAATCTATCCTGATTGGAAACACTTATGTATACAGGGTATTTGAAAGCACAATCAGATATAATCTGAACTTTCTACGTTGTTTTTATCTTTTCTCTGTCACCTTTTTCCAACAAATTTTGTTCGATCAGATATTTAGAAAGATGTATGAAATTGCAGATTTGAGTGGTTAAGATTACATATGATGGGTGTCATGGGGTTTTTGAGAGTGTTGAATCGATTTATGCATTCAAAAATACGATTTAAACAATGTAAAATTGGATTTCACCAACAATTGATTTGTCGAATTCCGGTGATAGTGACCAACAAAAATAAAAAACGAAGAACATTTAAACTACACCCTAAAATCTGATCAAATTACAAATCCTTGACTAAACATCAAATCAACAACACAAAATTTGGAAGACAGACAAACAAAAAGTCTAAGCAAACGCAAACCCAAACCCTCAACACTTGAATTGAATGAGGGCAGTAATGTTGCACTAAACCACAATGCCTTGTTGTGAATGCATTGTCTTAAATGCTACATCAACCAACATTCAATGATTTGTACAATTGCTCTAATAACAATGATAGGTGACAAGCTCGTTTATTATATTTCCTTCTTTCAAGGACATTAATACCATTAGTTAAAATTGAAATCTCCTTACAATAATGCCACATTTACATTGGTAGACTAGGGAAATCCACTAGAATAGACAACAAAGTTTAGTAACCTAGTCAACTAATAAACCCTCAAACCAAGAAGAAAGGACCACTAAAGTGCTCTTATAAATTCAAGGTCCTCATCTTAGCATTTCCATGGCATGGACCTTTTATTGAAATATGAAAAAGCCTTTGCTAAGGCTTGTGGTTTGCAAACTTCACTAACCAAAAGCTTTCCTAACTTAGTGACAGATGACAACTTTAAGGGAAAGGTTCCCTAACTTTCCTAGCCCTAGCCTAGTGATAGATGACAACTTTAAGGGAACCTCACTCATATGGCAACTTTCCACAATGGCAATTATGCTTTTTAATTAAGGGATAACCATTAGAGGCTTATCTGTTACCATATGACAAAGTCCATGGATTCTCGACGCCAGCTAAGCCAACAATGAAATCGAGAAAATCGAGATTTTCAATCATAAAATTTACTTTTATTGTTCGGCTTATAAAGACCATCATAGAGGTTTACAGTGATAAAATTTACTTTTTTGGTCGGCTTATAAAGACCATGAACATAGTATAATTTTTGTTTGGGTGAAGATTAAAATTGTTGAGAGGGACGTTGAACCTACCCTTTGACGATATCATTTAGATTGCTAACATCTAGACAATATGATTTAGATTCGTAGTGGGTACTGAGTGGTGGGAGTAAGTTAATTTGAGTAATTTTTTTTTTTTTTCARGTGTAAAAAGGACCGGAATACGGTCAGATTTTCAGAGGTGGTTTGAGTTTGGTATGGATTAAAATTTTATGTATTTCAAAARCTTTTTTTGGAGTTTTACCCTATTTTAAACCACTTAAATACTCATAAATCAAAAATTTAAAACTGCATCGTCCAAAAACGAACAGAAAAATAACTSGGGAAAAAAAATTACTCCCCAATTAACCCACTCCCTGTTTGGTGACCGTTACATGTCATAGTACAACTGTGGCACATGTTACACGTCATTGTACAGCTGTATTATTGCCTACCATTATTGCGATACGTAATCCCTCGGCATATGTTGTGTACAATCCTTTTCACAACTAATTTAACGCATTAAATTAAAAAATTACCAAATCAATCAACACCCACTCTCATGTATTCGCCTTCATTCTCATAAAGGGATGAACACCCATGGGTGTTTTATTTTAAAACGGGGGGTCACAAGGGACACGTCACACGACATTGAACTTTATAGAATCACATACCGCGTGAGATATTATTTTTAAGCATGTAAAGCTATATCATTAGTAAATTCATAAACAAACACCATTCAAATTTTGTCCCTAGTATCAAGACTTCAATGTGGTTCCTTTAGTTCTGTTCACACCTTTCCTTCAAACTTATTTAATCTGCATTCATTAAAATTTGGCACTAGTGTTTAGAGTTTAAAGTTATTGTTAAAGTGATAATGGGTACATGTTGTGAATATATTAAAGGGCTACTCTCTAGCTCAAGAGTCAACTTGAGGCTTAAAGGAGGGAGGTTTTCAAAACCTCCATAGGATTCCTTCATACTATTTCCTAGCTATATGTGCCTTGGATTCGTTTTATTTTTAGTTGTTGAAAGGGTACACATAAAATTACTATTTTCTATTTATTTTAAATTTTTTTTGTCATTTAATTCAACCCTTTGTATATGTATTGTTCATATAATCAATCAAATCACTAATGCTATTCATTTCATTTTTTATGCTAAAATAAAATGCATATATAAAAGGAATACATTTCTCCAAAGTATATATAAACCGAGTCAATGTCAATACCAATGTTGGGACCAAATTACTCGTTCTTCAAGCAATCAATACTAAGACCAGATAAAACGACAGATGATGCAAAAAGTGCTTTCGTCGATCAAACTTTTAGAGGACAAGAAGGATTATTTTTCTCTTGTCAATCGTCAAGTCGAAGAATTTAATGGACATTATGAGGCATCTAGTCACACGGAAATGTTGGAATCATATTTCATAAGCACTGGTTCCAGTCTCATTTCTAAGAGTTAGAGAAAATAAAATAACCTTTCCTTTTGCAATCGACCATGCTGATCCAGATTCAAGGCATTTTCATGTCCACACACATTTGTCATTTGATTTTTTTCAGAATTCTTGATAGTTGAGTGAGCTTAAATGTTGGATAAGTCTAACTTGCCCTTTTTTCACTATTTTTAGTCATTATGTTACAGCAAAAGCTCTAGAGCAACAATCCACAACTCAACTCACTATTTTGTTTATAATGAAATGATGAATTTTTACAATGTGTCACTTGAGAATGTATTATTTGATCCGAGCAATAAATTTAATGCATTAACAACAAATTTATGTAATTTTTCCACAAAACGTTTGAATCTTTAGTCCTTTTTTCTTTATTTAATTTATGACGGAGTAATTTTGCCATTTTCTTGGCAGGCTCAAGGAATTATGAGTCTTGTCAGTGCTAATAGCTCGAGGAACACAAGAATATCTACTATTTCGAGCTGTAGAATCAAACTGATATTGAAATCTCTTCCTTCCAAGCCCGCATCGAACGTTATCAATGAAAATCAATCTCAAAAACCGCCAGTATCTAAGACACGTAAAGAACATTATTTTATCGAGAGTAGGGGCTGGATAGAATGTGAAAAGATAGAAAGGATTTTAAAATATAGAATTGTTTCTAATATGGTTTCCATGTTATGCGTGAAGCATGGAAATAGTAAGAAATTATGTCGACAAAGCTCTTTCCAAAAGGTAAAGGAGAGGTACCTAACAAGGAAAATTTTAAGGATGGAAATTTATATTAAAATGTTGAAACCTAGGTTAATATTACTAGTCTTTGATGTGCAAAATGTAAAATGTTTGGCGATAGTTTTGTAAAAATATTTAAATTTCTAAGAATTTTATATAGTTTCTATAAAATTTTGGCAGTTTTTAAGGTAAAATAATTGTATTCTATGGAATTTAGGGTATTTCAGCCCCACTCATAGCTCTCCTTAAAAAACTTCTTTCACTTGGAATACAGTCGTTGATCAATCCTTTCAAGTTTGGAAAGAGGCTACATGTACAACTCACGTTATGACATTGCCCGAATTCACAAAGACCTTTGTTTTGGAATGTGATTCTTCTAGGAAAGGCATTGGGGATGTTCTCAGGCAAGATGGAAAACGTTTGGTCTTCACTAGTAAACAAATTTCTAAGAGGCACTCAGTAAAATCTACCTATGAAAAATAAATGTTGTCTATTTTGCATGCACTGGAACTCTGACATCTTTACTTGCTTGGGAAATGCTTACAAATTAAAATTGATCATCGTAGCCTCAAGTATTTTTTGGAACAAAGAATTCCATCCCCTGAGCAATAGAAGTGGTTTGTAGATTTCAAGCTTGTACAATTATTTACTGCAAACATATTTTCAATAAAAGAACATAAAAGATACAATGGAAAATGCACACATCACACAAAGATTTTTCCCCTGGAAACTCAAACCGGGAAAACCAACATATTATATATTCATTCACATCATACATTGTTTACAATAAATATACATATAGGATCTTGTTGCATCCAAAACCCTAATTCAATAACTCAGATTAGTCAACAACCCTAGTTCCTTAACCGAAAATAAAAAACCATCAACGAAAACCATGTGGCGAAAAAACCGCCCAAAAACGGATGTAAAAAACCACCAATTTTTTTCAGGGGCACTTCTCTCAAACCCCTACACAGGGAAACTCTCCCCCCCCTTGTGAACCCTCGAGAAAGGGGGTGCTCCGCCCCCCTCTTACCCCTTTCCACGTCCGACACAACATAGACACTAGTTCTAACCATGTAAAGAATATAACACATACCCAACATTCTCCCACTTGTTGTTTTCTTCACATACAAGGGGTTACAAGGTTACATAATCAACAATCCAGGGAAACAATTCCCATATCCTCTACACCAAGATAAATTCTCAATGCTCATATATTTTGTTAATGAATTTGCAACATTATTAAAAGTGTCCACCTTCATCAACAACATCTTCTTTTCTTCAACGATGTCTCTCACAAAGTGATATTAAACATCAATATGCTTTGTCTTTGAATGATAAGTTGGGTTCTTCGCCATAAAATTTGCACTATGACTGTCACAATCTATCCTTACAGCTTGTTGTCCCAACTCAATACATGAACACAATCTTTGTAACCATACTACTTCCTTGCTTGCATGCGTGGTTTCCATGTATTCAACTTTTGTAGTTTAAAGTGCCACTACAGACTGTGTTTTTCTCATCCAACTAATTGCTCCTCCAAACAGGTCAAACACATACTCGCTTGTAGATATTCTATGATCCATATCTCCATCCTAGTCTACATCCAAAAATCCATGTATGTCCAACACTCTGTCCAAACATGGTTTTTCTTGGTAGCACAATCCATAACTAGTACTGCCACGCAAATACCTGAAAACTCTCTTTACTATTGTCCAATGCTCCTTCCTTAGTTTTGACATATACCTGCTCAAAACTCTCACTGCATGTGCAATGTATGATCTAGTACAGACCATTGCATACATCAAACATTTAATCGCACTCACATATGGAACACAAGAAATGTCTTCCTCTGTTTCCCGTGTCCTGGGACATTGACCATAGATACTTTACACCTACAGGAATAGGGACCTTGACCGGTTTATATTCCTTCATATTAAACCACTGCAATATGGTCTCGACATATTTTCTCTTATTTAACCAGAGTTTCCTATTTTCCTGATCTCTTTTAATTTCCATGGCCAAAATGAAATTTGCAACACCAAGATCCTTCGTGTCAAATTTAGAGGACAACTGAGTTTTCACATCTTGGATAATCTCCTTGTTGTTTCCTATCAACAACATGTCATCCACATACAACACC
>SNQJ01S0056668.1:59765-81342 GCA_010110895.2 Picea sitchensis | reverse complement strand
AGAAGGAAAAAAAAGAAGTTGCTAATCAACCATGTCCTTCACTCCAAGAATACCTCGCAACTGTGCAAGTTTGTGCTCGTTGAATATTTTTTTGAAGATGTAGATGTCTGCACGGATATGATGAATTAGATGCATCATTGATATTTCCACACATATCCACTTTTTCTTCTTGTAATGAATAAGATCCAAATAAAGTTTGGATGAAATTTTGAAAACCGTGCGATCGTTTCTGAAAAAATGTTGAAATTTTGTTGATTTTAAAATGATCATAACGTCACTTTCCAGACTCCGTTTCAGAGGATGTTTTTTTTAAATTGGATATTTTTCCAAGAGAAATTCAAATATCCAATTTTTTTCTGCAAATTTGGCTCAGAAAATATCAGAATGGAATCTGATGTGTGTGGCTCTTTTTTTGTCTTCTGAGATGCATGTATTGCTCATGGAAAAGTGTCTACATGTGAATCCTGAGATGTATGCCATATATATTCCACATGAATTTCAGAAAAAAAAATCTGAAATGGAGTAGACATCATCTTCAATTATTGGAATACAAATTTCTGCAAATACTTGCGTAGAAGACTCTTCAGAATAAGAGGCTTGATCTTCTGAGGGTTTCTCTTCTAGATCTATCTTTCCAATCCCCTACATGCAATCTTCACAATCTTCTTTATTCCCAAATATAACCTGCAATCTGGTCCATAATTCATTTGGAGTGAATTCTTGTGTGACATCACATACTTGGTGGAAAATTTATGGAGAAATAGACAAACAGATAAATCCTATGGCCATATCTTGTCTATTGAGAAAGTCATTTTTCTCATCGACAGAATTAGGCTCTACTTCCACTGCCATGGTTATTTGGTATAAGCCTCTACTTCTAAGAAAAAGTAGAATCTTTGGCTTCCACTCCAAATAGTTATGAGACGTGAGAAGTATTATCAGTGAGTAAAACATATATTCCATCTTTTCTACATTCTTCAATCTTCAATACCTGCAAAAATGATTTGGTGTATCTTTTTCTTAGCAATCCGTCGGCTCTGAAACCATGTAAATGTGTTGAACCTACACAGAATAGATCTAGCTAAACAATAATATACACATTTGCAGAGAGAATTGGAGAAAGAAAAAGGAGAGAAAGAATGGAAGAATTCTCATTAACCGTTATCCACACTCAAAGAGTGAATAATTTACAATAGATATAAGATACATGAGTAACTAATGAGCCATAGTGGTGGTCTAGAGTGATCTGGACACACACCAACAGTTACGTGAGTGAACTTCCACCCAGTCTAGTCTCTCAGGCAGTTATAGAAGTGAACTACAACCTAGTTGAGTTAACTAGTCAACTAGTCTTCAATTAACTGACTGAACAGAGAGTAGTGAGGAGTTAACTCAGGAAATCAAAGGTAATGCACCAGTGTGGTGATGATCCCAAGGAAAGTGTGCATTAGCTGGTGATGATCCCAATGTTGCATGGTGACAAAACCAATGCAACATCTAAACTCAACTCAACTAGTCAAACTGAAGTGTCAACTGAAGATAATATTCTCCAGGTGGAATATTCTCCCCTAAAATATAGGAGACTAGATAATGACTAATTATGACTAATAAACAAGTAAAAACCTTAGGAAAAATAAATCCTAGGTGTGTGTGAAGTAACTCCAACACTTAGTTTATGGGTTCCAAAGCTTATAACTTTTGAGACCATATTTATACCCAATAAAGATACACTTTGCATCCTTCTTATCTATCTTACTCATGTTTTCCTTTGGAACATGAACATAGGCCTCACAGCCAAATACCTTGAGATGTGTGAGAGAGGGTTTCTTACGATTCCATACCTTGTGTGGAGTTTTGTCATCCAGTGATGATGAGGGTGATTGATTGACCAGGTAGCATGCAATACCCACTTACCATGCACCTTGCTTTTTCCATCAGCGTCTTGTTCATCATTTCTGCAACTCCATTCTTTTGAGGTGTATAAGGAGTAGTATTCTGCCTTGTTGTACCACATTTCTTACATAATTATTCAAATTCATTCCCGCAGAACTCTCCACCATTATCCATCCTCAACACCTTAATTCTTTACTGTGTTTGATTCTCAAAAAGATCCTTAAACTCTTTAAACATGTCAAAGACTTCATATTTCTTCCAGAGGAAATATATCCAAGTATTCCTCGTGAAGTCATCTATAAATGAGACATAGTACATATTATTTTTCAATGATGGAACTGACACATGTCCAAACACATCACTGCGCACTAGCTGTAAAATTCCTTCTTCCCTCGTTGCACCAGAGAGAAATCTTACCCGATTTTGCTTCCCATATACACAATGTTCATAGGAATCAAAATCCAGAGAGCAGTTATACATACCTTCAATGATACCTTTATCATGTAGTAGTCTAAGACCCTTCTCTCCGATATGCCCTAGTCTTTGATGCCACAACATAACCTTTTTCTCTAGAGACGGTAGGAGTTTTTTCTTCTTTAGATCGAATATCAGGAACAATGGAACTATTACACCCAACACTAATAGTGTTTCCTTGCAACTTATACATAATTCCAATCCGAACTCCCTTCAGCAACACCGTTTCTCCTCGAACCATCCTGCAAGTTTATTTTTCAAATATTGTTTTTACCCCTACATCGTCCATTTTTCTTACAAAAGACAAATTTTTGGCCAATCCTAGGATGTTCAGAACACCAGGTAGTTTTCTAATCCTTCCATCTATGAGATTCAACTTGACTTTTCCTCATCCTATGATTTTGGCTATTGAGTCATCACCTAGGAAAACATTACCTCCATCATACCTTTCATATTCATAGAACCACTCCCTCCCTGTGGGGAGTCATATGAAAGGATGCACCTGATTCAACCAACCATACCTCGTGATCTACACATGTTCTTGAAGAATCCAAGTACACAACACGTTCTTCTGCCTTGGAGGTCCTTTCTTCTGTAGAGGGAGAACCTTCATATCCCTTCACTCTCTCAACATTCTTGGATCTACATTTCTTCTTGAAGTTCCCTTCTTTTCCACATCTCTAGAATACCTTTACAAACTTTTTGGGTGATTTAGATCTACCCTTAGATTTAGATCTCCCACTTCATGACTTAGATCTATTTCTTTCCTGGGAGCATCCTCTTGCAAATAATGCATTTGTGCTCTATCCTTCTATGTTCTTCCATCTCATCTCTTCCGACAAAAAGGATGAGACCACATCATCAAAACTCAAGGTAGTTGTATTACTACCTATGGCCACAACTAGACTATCCAACGAGTCCGGTAAAGAGAACAATAAAACGATACACTTATCTTCATCTGAAACTTTAATCTCAACATATAATAAATGACTTACCATAGTATTGAAGGCGTTTAGATGCTCTGTCATGGAATCTCCATCTCTCATCCTCAAGTTATAAATCTTCTTCCGCAAGAACAATTTATTTACCAGGGACTTAGACTGATACAAGTTCCCCAACTTATCCCGTAACTCCTTGGTTGTAGCTTCCCTTGACACATTCAGTAATACTGAATGTGAGAGACACAATCAGATTGTTCTCTTCACCTTATGATCCAAAGTTTTCCAATCATCTATTGACATTCTTGTAGGTGCAGTACCTGGATCCACCATGATCCATTGATCTTTGTCTACCAAAATATATTCCATCTTGAGCTTCCACAACTCAAAAATTTTCCCATTAAAATTCTCGAACTCTATTTTCGAACTGCTCGCCATTTCTTTTCACTTGAAGAATCAATATCGCATATCTCGCATTGTAAGAAGGCTTATCATAGTCGTGAGCCAAACCCATGACCACAAAGGCATCCCCCTAAAACCAATAGTTTCTCTGATACCAAATGTAGATTTTAACATTGTACAATTATTTACTGCAAACATATTTTCAATAAAAGAACAAAAAATATACAATGGAAAATGCACACATTTCACAAATATTTTTCCCTTGGAAACCCAAACTGAGAAAACCAACATATTCTGTCATCAACTGGGCAACATGAGACATCAATATAATCTGCTTGGTCATCTGGCATCACGATCACTAACTGGTTCTCCATGAATCCATATTAAATAAGTTTTGTTCTCTTTATCTTCGCGCATAAGATACTCTTTCTTTCTTTCATCTTCACACAGAAGATACTCTTTCTTATCTTCACACAAAAGATATTCTATGAGTTTTTCCATTCCTTTTATGTTATCCCTTCTCTTGTAGTCATCTATCTCACCCATCCACTGGGGAGAAATACTACCATAGCTTCACTCCTAGTCATCCCACATGAACTAGAGAAGCTAAGATGTTAGCATGGGCAAGACTAGACTCCCTTTCCATGATCCACGCAGGATCACGACACAAACCTCAAGAGCCAACTAACCATTCCACATGGTCAAGGTTTGTGTTCCAGGCTACTCAATCCTTGGCCAAAGGAGAGTATCTTCCCATTTCCCCTTGGAGAAACATCCACACTCCTCTCTACGAGGGTGGTCACACCCCTCTCTACAAGGGTATTCTAGCATGTCCCTAGAGTATCTGGAACTCAACACTTGGATAGAGGCCAACCTTGGAAAAATTCTCATTCTCGTTCTCTACGAAGGTCTCTTCTCTTTTCCTTCTCTATGAAGGTCTACCTGTGGGATTTCTCATTCCTTCTCTACGAAGGTCTCTTCCTTATTATCCTGGGTTCCTTCTTGAGTTCGAACATTTCTTTCTTTTTGACTTCATACTGGATCAACCTGCTGCCTCTGCATCTATAAGAACGGTACTAGAGCAACCTGCAGTTACATGCATCTCATCAAATATATCTGAGTATCCATCTTTCTCTTCATCTTGAACATTTATGTTCTGCATCTTTAGGAGCCTCTTGCTCCTATATAAATACTGGATACTTTTTGGTCTTTACTGATTGTCACCATATCATAATTCCTCCTCATGTTGTCTAACTTATGCAAGTCAAGGCATAAGTTCTTTCTTCTGAGACCTCTAAACTTACTTACATTATGCTTTTTTTGTCACTCTCATGAGTGATCATATCTGAAATAAATATTTTATCTCTTTCTTTATCCTCTTCTTTGATACTTCCTTCATAAATCTGCATAGATACTGAAATAAAGCGAGGTTAATTAACATTTTCACAAAAATCTAACTTGTAACGATAAAGTATTAAAGTAAACAAGATACTAAAATAACATGAATACTTATCTTTTGTTTTTGTGTGGGGAGGCTCCACAGACTCCACCATTTGCTATCTTTCTTCAAATCAACTATCTTCAACTTAAAGTACATACTCCTCAATTTCTACTAAATCTTTCTTTGAGGGAGGAGATTCCTCTTCCTCTGCCACATGTGCTTGATGCTTTCTTTTCACTTTTCCTTGAGTACAGTCATAGGAAAAGTGTCCCAACTTTTGACAGTTGTAGCATCTGATATTTGAAACATCTTTCTTCTTATTTGGAACTCTTACAAAGTCTTGTCCTCAATAATGAGTGTGTGTTGTTTTTCTTCCAAGTGGCATTCACTCAAGATGACAAATTCTTTCTTCAACATGTCCTTTATACTAAGACTATATGCTATCTTGACAGAAATTTGGGTTAGAGAATAAATTCTATGATCTCAGCTTTAATCCCATCAAATACCTTGAATTTAATTTTGACCAAAGGTTAGTATGATGGTCATAGCTTCAACATGCAACCTAGATCAAAATAATGTCATAAAAAATAGATGTATATCATAATAATTAAACCTGGGTTGCATTATTCCTTTGAATGTGTTGGATCTTGAGATCCTCTTGGATCTATGGCAAGAGATCCCTTCTCCTGCAAATACCCTTTAAAGCTTAACAATTTAAACATATGTGAGTACATACCTCTAATAGCATCTGTAGGTAGTGGCACTATCTGGTATCAGCGGTAATAATTACCAACCCCTTTTAAAACTTCAAGGGTGACTGTAACTGGTACTAAAACTGCAACTGCAACTACAACTTAGGGTTTTATGAGGAAACCCTAATTTTTCAAAATTTAAATTTTGAAATTATGATCCAGAGGATAGATGCGTCGAGCTGAGGTGAGTAAGCTGGTGCAGTCAGATTTCTAAAAATCCAAATTTTACCCCTTGAAACTAAGCTTGCGGAAATATGGACTGGTACTTCTGGTACTGGTTCTGGTTTCCTAGTTTTTTGGTACTTCTGGTTTTCTAGTACCAATGAAAACTAGGGTTTCACTTTCTGGGAGTTCTATCCATTGAAAAGGTGTGTTGAAGGTGTCAATGAGTTCCTTAAGCTAGGGTGCACTTTTCTAGATGATCTTTGGGTTGAAATTCCTCTTCAATAAAAAGCCCTAATTTTCTTGTACGACAACAATGACGTTTTTCTTTTTCATGTGAAAGATTATCTCTTCAGTTTAGCTCTGATACCATGTTAAGGTTTAATCTATTATTATGTTTCTTTCAATTTACTAGATAACCATAGCATAGATAGGATCACTAAGAGAAACACAATCACAAGAGTACACAAGCATTTATCCCAGAAAACCCTCAAGGGGAAGAAAACCCAACAAAACTTCTTTAATATAGATTCAATAACCAAGTACAGTTCCAGAATAAATCTCTCTCTACGAGAGACAAACCACCATGATGCTAGACCAGAAAATAGCCAAGACAATAAACCAAACACTGGAGAATATCCTCTCCCAAGCAATGCGCCTCTCTCTCTTCCTTCTTCTGACAACTGGTAACTGTAGATTCCTTCAATACTTGCACACTAGATGAGTGAGTTGAGTGAGTGAACAAATGAGTGGTTGGATTCCTTTATTTATACAAAATGGAAAGCATTGAAAGGAGGTGTCTCTTCATTGGCAGGGATGACTTGTCTTTCTAAGTGGTTAGAACCACTTTAATTTTCCTGGGGGCCGACTTCTTAATTTTCATATTACAATTAGGGTTTGACCAATCTGCAAAAGGGGATTTGGTCGATTACAATGCCCAACATGATCAATCCACAAAAGGGGATTGATCTAATGTATAATAGATCAATAATAAATAGAATACTCTTTGCAGTTACAATATTTCAACATAAGGACCAATTTGGTTGCAACCATAAGCAATCCCGACCACGTGTGAGTTTCATCTTTGTTAGTGAACAATTCATAAATTTTTAGTCCAGTGGAAGGATACACAACCTAAGAATGCCTCAAGGGAACCAACCTCCATTCTCCAACAATTCCCACATCTCAAGACTTTATGACAAGGACTTTCTTTAAGGGGGAGGGCATGTTAGGGTCTTAACCTCCCTAACCCCTCAAGTAAATAGAGTAATATGTTTTTCTATGTAATAAAGGTCGTCATTAGTAAATAATGCCCATGTAATAATGTGAACATGTCTAACATAAGAATACTTACTATAAGGTTCCGCCTCTAGAAATTTATTCCTCTATAATTATCTCTAGAAGATATAAATAGTATAAATAGGGGTATATAGAAATGGAAAAGGTTTTCTTGGAAATAATTTGTACTAGAGCTATGCTCTGTTGAAGGTTCCCTCCTCGAAGAGACACACAAACTTTATTTTCCGGATAATAAAGGTATCATCATTTGGATCTATATTATCATTGTGCTTACTATTTCATCTGTTTCTATTAACTAATTTTGTTAATAATTTTACTGCTACTCTGCATATTTACTTTTGGTATTTTACCCATCTAAGCATTTGAAAGAGAATTTACCCATCTAAGCATTTGTAAGAATACATGAGAGACATGATCTTGATGATGAGTTAGTTATATCGAGCTCTAAACATAAGGAACCTTTAGTTAAGTTTGATATCTATCATATAAGAGGTTATATAACATGGCACCATCTTTAATTGGGCAGACATCATCTCTAGCAACTTATCCCAAAATCTACATAAAGAAAAAACATTGGAGTCAATAGAATCAACAAATGGATTACTACCTTATGGATCATGCTTATGCTAGCACAAATTTGTCTTCATTTATTCACCCACGGGATTGTGAATAAGAACCAATTCATCTCCATTATCAATAGTTATGGAGATCAAAATATAAACATGATTATATTCCATATGTGATAAAGTATTGGTATGACTTTCCCCAACTTTGAGGGTTTGGAAATTGTAGCATGACTCATTGATGGTTATGGATTTGAAAAAGGCCGTCATTAACCAATCTCTAGTTTGAATCCAATGCAATCTATATTAGATCTCGACTCCCTAGGCTCTATGATTATTTTACACACTAAACAAGTAGCACAACTTGTCCACTTGTGCAAGTTAGTTTTCTAGGACAAAGGAATTATATTGTAGTTCTTGGGAGACCTCCTTATATTCTTTCTCCATAACCCTATTGTGGTCACGGAAAGTGGTAACAATTCTCTTCCTATATTCCGACACAAATGCCACATTGCATGAAATGACAACAACCCACCATGAAATCCATCTTGTCTCCCCATGAAATCAAGGGAGAATATTCCAAATGGTTTTGATACAAGCAAGTACGCAACTTGAACAATGATGGTAAGAAGTATTCAAAATATATTTAATTAATTGCATTCACATTTTCTACGGTCCCTATCAAATATAAAACCATATTGGTTGTTGGTCAAAAATAGTGGTTATGCTCACCATGCACACCAATCCACATTTGGAGGCACCAAAATAAAATGAATTATTTTCAGAAAACATGGCTCATTCTAGCCTTTGTAAATTATTTCATGCCCACAATAGAAGGTATTGCTAGTAAACTAGGGCTTTGTTGAGTCATATCAATGAGGTTTGTTAGGATAATACAACCGATGTATATATTTGAGTGAGAACCGTGCCTCTTTTTCCCCACATGAGATTTCGGTTGCCATGATGTTCTATTTATCTTCTTAATGTTCTACCATGTTGAAATCCTCTCATAGGAATTAGAAGGCATCTACGAGTTTATTCATTGACCAATTCTAACCCATGTCTCTCTCACCCAAGTCATATGAAACATAAATGTTAGTGATGCCTAAGATGCAACCATCCAATTTAAGTCATACCAAGAGAAATCACTAAGAAGGGTCCGCCCCTACTGAATTATAGTCCCAACAAATTGGGGAATAATGAAAATTGAGAGCTTTCCCTTACCTTTAATGTGTTTAGAATCAAACATTTTCAAACCCAACTAGATATTAGATAATGTCATTCTCAACATTAAAATGGTGATTTGAATTCCTCGTAGACATAAGAAATAAACCTTGCCAATTGTAGAAAAAGCTTTGTAAGTACTATATTTTCTCCCAGGGTCACTTAAGCCTCAAAGACTCCAAGAGACAACCTTAATTGAGAATTGGCAATATCTTGCATCTCCTCCTCATTATCATTGAGGCCAAGGACAACTTCAAAATATTTTGAGCTTGAAATTGGAGTCCTTTTATGTATCAAATAGTCTTGGATTATAATGATGGGTCATGTCTTTTTTAGTAGGGCGTCGACCATATCCTCCTCTCGTGAATACAACACAAGTGTGGAGAAGCAAGTCACACACATCTCTTGTTGTTGAGAAGAAAAAAAACTTTAGGGTGTCATTTTCCTTCTATGCAGGGGACTCGGTAGGCTCATTTCTTTTGTTTCTACACACTACTTTAGTCCACCCCCTTGTAATATCACGGGACTTGGTACCAATAGGGACTTGGGAGGACAACGATGATCCAGATTATTTTCGGCATGAAATGAGAGTGGAGATATAATAAAGAAATGTACAGAGATACCTCAGATATCCAATAATATAACAACAATGTATCGGAGATGCAACCATAAAAACAGACATACAATAATACACAATTTTCTATTAATGAGCGAAAATGTACAAAGACTGTAAAAATACATAGTGAAAGACTCACTAGAATGGTGGCAGCTTATCTCTGAGAAGAGATGTGTCCGCTACTCACATTCACAAGAAGATCATTTTACAATGAGGCTCCAAAGGCCTTTTTATCATAAAGAAAAACCAAAACCCTAACCTCGAAAGATGAAAATCCAACAGTTTTGTGGACCCCGTTTTGGGTAGTTTGGTGTATCAATTTCCCGGGGGCGTAACTTTGGCATACAATCTCTGTTTGGGGTGCACAATAGCTCGTTGGAAAGGCATCGTAGAGGAGATTCATTTTGGGGTCTCAATAAGAGCCTTTGCCTATCATTGAGAAGATGAATCCCGAAAAACATTCATTTAGGCCCTCAAAATGGCCCTGAAAGTTAAAAATTCCTAAAAATAGTAAATTGCCAAAATTGTCAGAAAATTGTTTTGAGCTAGTTGGAAGAGGTGGGTGGCCACCGATATCCACCTGGATCAAAGGAAGGAAATTTTTTTTTGGCCTCATTCTAGTTCATCAAGAGATAAACCCAATATCATGATTCGACTTTGGTAGGAAAAGTATGTATTGGGGAGGTTAATATACCACACTATGTAGCGATGAATTTTGTAGTCAACCTTGATGTAGACACACTCCTTGAGGTACTTTTACAAGTTGGTTTTGACACAAGCCCTATGTTGGGTTCTAGATTTTAAAAAACTACCCAACTCATGGAAAATAAACCCTACTATCGAGGTAACTAGAACTTTTCTTTAGAAAGGGAGACATTTGCATTGGTAAGCTAGGAAAATCCACCTAGACTAGGAAACAAAGTTAATTAACTTGGTCAATTGAGAAGCCCTTAAACTAGGAAGAGAGAACCACCAAGGATCTTTTATATATCCAAAGTCTTCATCTTAGAAATTATGTGACATAGACCTTTTATTGAAATATGAAAAAACCTTTAGTAAAGCTTATGGTTTGCAAACATTTCTAACCAAAAGGTTCCTAAGCTTCCCTCACCCAATAGCAAGGAGAACCTGACTCACAAAATACTCAAGTAGGGTTTCCTCCCTATAAGAATTAGGCACAATATCACTCATGAACATGCGAAAGGAGTTTATTTTGGAATTACCTTCTTGTAAATTTTCAATGCACAGTTCTAGAGTTCCTTTGGCAGAACCATCACCGCTCCTTTCAACTATCACGGTGATTCCATGGATTATCAATGCCAACTAAGTCACCAATGTCTTTGAGAAAATAGAGGTTAACATAAAGAATCATTTTTCAATGATAAAAAAATTTAAATATATTTTGGGTCAGCTTATAAAGACCATCAACATAGTCTAATTTTTGTTTGGGAGAGGATTAAAAATTTTGAGTAAGACGTTGAACCTACCCTTTGACAATATCATTTTTCATAGTCTAAACATTCGGATTTTTGGAGTTTTTATGGGCATATTTCCTGATCAAGTTTTACTGAAATCCGACCAAAAATTGTTGGAACTCCATATTTGAGTGATTGACCCTGTATAATTCAAGTGCCCTGGGACCTTTTCAGGGTGAGGAATCCATTTATGTATTCAAAAATGTAGTTTCCTATCTAACATAACCTAAAATTTCATAAATTTAAACATAAATTTCTATCATAATTTCTTTACGGTTCTATATTCAGCAAAATAATAGCTCATGGTTCAGCAAAATTCAAAATGAGCAGCATGATATAAATGACATATTGAATAACATACATGACATAGTAAAATAATGAACCATCATAACGATAATGAACATGCCATAATAATGAACATAAATACCTCTCAAGTGATGTTGTTTCCCCAACTTTGTCTGTCCAAGTTGAAGCTGAAACTCTGCCCAAGCTGCTCTACCCAAGCTCTGCCAAAAATTGAATCTTTTCCTCCCAGCCAGCTAAGAACAGAGCCTCTCTGGTTCCCTGGCTCCAAGATTCCATAAGGATTCCTGGCCCCCGAGCCCAAAACTCCCAGCAACAAGTGCTCCCTTGTAACAGTCCACCAAACTCCAACAAGTTCCTCAAGCAAAACTAGTAGTACAATCCTCCAGCAAGCTCCTCCAGCCCAAACCAACAATACAGTCCTCTCCTTTGAAAATGATGCTCTCCAAAAACCCAAAGTGCCCTTCCCGAGTGTTTTCCCTTCTCTTATCCTCCTTTCCCCCCCTGTCTCATTCACCACCTTCTCCCTTCATTAAGTCTCACCCACCTTATCCCTCCATTAAGTGTTATATACAATATCCCTTGTTCATTAATGGGTCATCAACCGATACATTAATTCTCAAAATGAAAATTAATAATTTATTAAACCAATATTCTTAAACAAATATTTAATCATGATTATTAATTGATTAATTAATTAAACTAATATACATTAAATAGATATTTAATCAGGACAATTAATTAATTAATTAATATACATTAAACAATTATTTAAATCATGACAATTGATTAATTACTTAGGGTCGTTACAAAAATGCAATTTAAACAACAAAAAATGGATATTTAACCAACATATGTTTCGTCGGACTCCAGTGAAAAAGTTCAAAAAGTCAAATGTTTAGACAACGCCATATCATTTAGATTGCTAACATATGAAAATATGAATTAGATTCATAGTGGGAAATCCTTCATGACCATTACATATCATAGTACAATTGTACTATTGGATTCCATTATTGCAATATGTAATATGTCGACATATTGTACACGTCATTGTACAACTATATTATTGGCTACCATTATTGAGTTAAGTAATATGTCAGCATATGTTTTGTGACTTATGGACTTATGGAGTTATGCAAAACTCATGATGCCTTCATCTTGCCAAGAAAATGGAAAAAGTAGTCTGTTTGAAATGAAACAAGGGAAATAGTTGCAAAGAAGTTAGTCCCTGTTTAGATTTTAAAAGCATAATCATCAAGTTTCTTCCTATAGATTGATTAAACATAAGCATCAAGTTTCGTCCTATAAGTTAAATAAGCATAAGAATCAAGTTTCCTCTTATAGGTTGACTAAGAGTTTTTAGGATTTATTTTAGAATGACATTATGGTTATAAATTATCGGTATGGTTATAATTTATCAGGTGTATATCAAATATTTCAAACAACTCTTCACAAAAAAGAGTGTGTGGAGGTTCCCAGATATGCCTATACGAAAGTTGGATTTTTTCACTCTTTAGAGTTCTACAGTCTTGTTTCATTGACCTTGGAGAATTTACTCTCCACCCTACAACCAAGGCCCTAAAATCCTAGACTTGTTGGTTTTCTATAAAAGAAAAAAGTCTAATTGATTTTAGATTATGTGCTTGTTCCTTTTATGGTTGTTGTTACTCAAAAGGTTAAATGGAAGTGAAACTATATGATGTTATCACTTTGACTCCAATAAGACTTCAAAATAAAAAATGAATCGAATGCAATATTTTTCAATGAAGCCTATCTACATAAAGGAGCAAGACGTTTCAAGAAAATAAACAAGTGTAACATTCAATGCAAGAAACATGAAATACTCTTTGAATGCAAAATGTGTTTGGTATATGAGTCAAATAAACTGTAGGATATATGGTTCTTTCCCCCCCGACCATGAGGGGGACTGTTTTTTAAAATGCAAGCTCAAAAATGCTCCACCCATTAACTAGAATGCAAGAATTATTGTTTGTTTTAAAATGCAATGAAATGTTTTATGATTCCTTACTTTCAATGAAATATTTCAATGTTTAGGCAAAGGATTATGAAGAAAAAAATCCAAACAAAACTTGAATTCAAGCAAGAACTGAAAAATTAGAAATGTCAGAATGCTTCTAACATAAGTTCAAATAAGAACACACAGATGGAAAGTAGAAAATAACACTTCTTGCTACCTCGGAAAATGAGTATCAAGAATCAAATATTATTTCCAAGTTGCAATAAGGCTAAATATATTCTAACACTCAAAGGATCAAAAGATTTCCAAAGAAGACAAAAAAAACTCAAAAACAATGCTCAAAGCAACACTTGAAATACCAAATCAATAAAGAAGACTTCAAAATCAATCAACTGAGACAATTATAAGGTTTTTAAATCAAGATAACATAAGTTTGAGATTTTTCATGATGAGGATCAAACTACCAGTAAGGAAGACTTTGACCAAAGGATCAGGGTAGCCCAAGGTAGTCATGCACAATTCACAATTTGACGGATTTTCGAACTTCAAAAGAGGTAAAAAGACGGAAATCACTCAAATTCAATCAAGAAAATCCAAAATCAAGTTCAGAGGACTCTAATGCAAAGATCTGAGTCAAGAATCTAAGAAAACAGAGGCAAAATGAGCTAAAAAATGACCCAGGAAGGAGATCAACGCTCATGTAATAAGGTAGAAAGGGCATTGAAAAGAGGTCAACGCTCCTTAAAACACTGTCAGGGAGCATTGATAAGGGTTTTCAATGCTCCGCAGGCCACTATAAGGGAGTGTTGAAGCCTGGAAGTGGTTGAAAAAACAAAAAAGTTTTCCGAGATTCAACAAAGATCAGGAAGAGTTCAAGCATCAAAATAAAAAAGAATCAAGAAACAAACAAGATTCAACATGCTCTAAGAAACCAATGAAAGACTATTAAAAGTTTGAACCCCAGTGGAGTCACCATTTTTTTGTTATGGTAAAGTTCACTATGTGAACAGGTGAAACCCCCCTTTGGACCAAGACCCCTTCTTTGATCCAAAGACAAAAGCAAACAAATGGACACTAACTTCCCTTTAGACCTATTTAGATAATTAAATGAGAATAAAGAGATGGGAGACTTACCTTCATACATCGGTTTCCCTCGTTGCTCCAACCTTTGACCTTGTTGACCAAGCTCCTCTACACTAGATTATCAAGTGAAAATAGATCTATCTATGACGAATCTCACAACAATAGACATGCATGAGCCAATGACACAAAACATGAAGGGAATAGGTCAAGTTATATATTAATGGAAAGCCATAGTGAAGCACTTACAATCCAACGTTGACATTACAGTAGCTCCTCCAAGCTCTCCTATACAGCCCTCTCCTGAATGTCTCAATATCAGAATTATGATGCTCTCGTGGATTCTTCTCCCTTTTCACCTTGGAATGCACTCATTATATAGGAGTTGGAGGCTTAAAAACCATGAAGTATTTTGGAAAATGGTTGAGGATTTAGCTCCATAAGTTAGGATTGAGTTTATCTAAGATGGATCCATGAGATGTGACTGAATCCTTGACTTCATCTTCTCATAATTAACCCTTAGATTAAAGTGGGTTAGCCATAAATCCCTCTAACCACTTCAATGCTCCCCCAACACTGAGCACACAACGTTGACAATGCTCCCTATACATGGGTAGGGGAGTGTTGACAAGATTTCAACGCTCCCTATACATGGGCACAGGAGCGTTGACATTAAAAAATGGTCAAAATCTCAAGGTAAAGGGCATTGTTTCAACCTTCTCTTGATGATTTTTTCTCCTCCACAATGACTAGGGATTATGACAAATTTTCTCACATGGTAATAAAGTTGTGACACTTAATAAAGTGAATGAAACACTTAGTAAGGTGCATGTGACACTTGATAAAGTGCATGTGACACTTAGTAAGGTGCATACAACACTTGATAAAGTGCATGTGACACCTAGTAAGGTGCATACGACACTTGATAAGGTGCATATGACACTTACGACACTTAAGTGAGACATTTAGGTGTGTAACACTTGGAAGCATATTTAAGGTGTTTCATGTCTGAATGAAACTCATAATGGGATCAATGGTTAACACTAGTTGAATGGTGATACAATACATCTTACCATGGTGCTACACACATGACTCCATTTGAGGTGGTCTATGGTCAAAATCCCCCCTCCATATTATCTTATCTTCCTGGTGTCTCAACGGTCCAAAAGGTTGATAAAACCCTTACAGACTGAGATGACATTCTACATACCCTCAAAGAGAATTTGGTCCTATGTCATAATCACATGAAGCAACAAGCTAATCAATGTCATTATGAACGCCACTTTTCTAAAGGGGATCAGGTGTTTCTTCAACTAAAACCTTATAAGAAAACTCCTCTCAAAGTTAATCATTGCCAAAAACTTGCTCCAAAGTTTTATGCTTCTTATACAATCCTCAAGCAAGTTGGGCCCGTTGTTTACAAGTTAGCTCTTCCCAGTCACTCTAATCTCCAACCACTTATTCATGTGTATTAAAGAAAATGATTGGAACTAAGTTCCATATTCAAAATAGTCTTCCAAAATTGGATGTATAAAGATTGATTTGGTTGCAGCCACAAGCAGTCCTGACCACACATGAGCATTGTCTTTGTTCGCGCACAATTCCAAAAAATTTCGTCCAATGGAAGGACACAAAACCTAATAATGCCACATGGGAACTAGCCTCCATTCTCCAATAATTCCCACATCTTAAACTTTAAGGACAAGGTTGGTCTTTAACGGGGAGGGCATGTTAGGGTCCTAACCTCCCTAACCCCTCAAGTAGAAATAATAATATGTTTTTCTATGTAATAAAGGACGTCATTAGTAAATAAGGCCTATGTAATAATGTGAACATTTCTAATGTAAGAATACTTACTAGAAGGTTCCGCCTCTAGAAAGTTCTTCCTCTAGAATGCTCTCTAGAAGACAAGAATAATATAAAAAGGGGTAAAAAGAAATGGAAAAGGTTGTCTTGGAAATCATTTGTACTAGAGATATTCTCTGTTGGAGGTTCCCCCTCGAAGAGGCACACATAATTTTCTCTCAATATAATAAAGATATCTTAATTTGGATCTATATTGTCATTGTGCTTAATGTTTCATCTCTTTCTGTTAACTAATTTTGGTAATAATTTTACTACTTCTCTACATATTTCCTTCAGGTACTTTACCCCTCTAGGCATTTGCAAGAGAATTTACCCATCTAAGAATTTGCAAGAAGACATGAGAGACATGATCATGATGATGGGTTGGTTGTGTCGAGATCCAAACACAAAGCACCTTTAGTTAAGTTTGATACCTATCATACAAGAGGTTATAGAACATGGAACCATCTTCAATTGGGTAGACATCATCTCTAGTAGTTTATCCCGAAATCTACATAAAGAAAAAACATTGGAGTCAATAGAATCAAAAAATGGATTACTACCTTATGGATAATGCTTGTGCCAACACATTGTTTGTCTTCATTTTTTCACCCATGGTATTGTGAATAGGAACCAATTCATCTCCATTATCAATAGTTATGGAGATCAAAATATAAACATGAATATGATTCCATATGTGATAAAGTATTGGTATTCTTTTCCCCAACTTTGAGGGTTCGAAACTGTAGCATGACTCATGGATGGTTAGGGATTTGAAGAAGGCCTTCATTAACCAATATCTAGTTTGAAGCTAATGCAAACTATGTTTAATCTTGGCTCCCTAGACTCTATGATTCTTTTCCACACTGAACAAGTAGCACAACGTGTCCACTTGTGCAAGTTAATTTTATAGGCCAACGGAATTATATTGTAGCTCTTAGGATACCTCCTTATATTCTTTCTCCACAAACCTATTATGGTCACAAAAAATGGTAACAATTGTTTGTCCATATTCCCACATAAATTCCATAGTGCATGAAATGACAACAACTGATCCGGATTTAAGAGCGGAACGAACTGATTAACGGACTGAATACAATAAACACAGAGATATGGAGAATAACACAAATATCCAATGAACAATATCTTCTATTAATTAATGAAATAGGATGAAACTGTAAAACTGCAGAATTGAAAACTTGCTCGAATGGTGGTATCTATCTCTGAAAAGAGATGTGGCTGCTACGTCCATCCGTATGAGAAGAATGGATTACAATGAGGCTCCATAGACCTTTTTGATATTACTCATGAATTCCAAAACCCTAAGCATCCAAAAACCTAACCCTCGAAGGTGAAATGCCAAAAGTTATGTGGGCCCTATAGGTAAGTTGGTGTAATTTGGTACCTCAACTTCATAGGGTCGTAACTTTTGCATACGACCTCCGTTTTAAGCGCGTGATGGCCCGTTGGAAAGCTCTTTCAGAGAAATACACATTTTGTCATCAAAATTTGACTCTATCTACATTTTGACTATGGAGAGCCAAAAAAACAACGTTTAGGGCCCCAAAACAGCCCCAAAAGTACAACAAGATGTGTTGACATGAAAACATACAAAATAATCCAGTTGGATTAGGCAAGAAGCCACTTGTATCCACCTGGAGGATGTGTGGGACTTCAGACATCCCTAGAAGTGTAGAACCCATAATTACAAAGAAGTACAGAAGAACATGCTAAACAAAAACAAACACGAGGAGCCAGTTGGAATAGGTGGGTGGCCACCAATATCCACCTAGATCAATCCTCCCCCCTTATGAAGAAATGGTCTCCATTGAATTGAGTTCCCCCATCAAGTGAGACAACTTCTGCTGGATTTGGTCATGGGTGAGCCACTTGCTTTGGTGTAGGAGTTTCCCTGCCTTAACAACCCGATAAAGCTGGATCCACTGCTAGCGAGTGCCCTTGACCTATATTTACACGATATGATCAGTGGATGCTTGTTCCATGCAGTCAAGGTTGAACTCTATTGGTGTCAGTTGTTCTGTGATCTCAGAAGTTTCCAATAATGGTGGAAAATATGACTGAAGGAGGTCCAAATTGAATATTGGATGTAGACCAAGTAAGGTTGGAGTGTTGAGCTCAAAAGCATTGCTACCCACAACCTTGGTGATAGTGTAAGGCACATAACAAAGTGGGTGAAGCTTCCAATGGGGCCCGATGAGATGCTCCTTCTCTAGATGTAACCAAAAAAAATTCACCAACCTGAAACTGGTGTGGTACCCTGTGTTGATCATGGCATTGCTTGTACTTAGCATTGGATTTCTGCAAAATCTCTTGGACCTGTTGGCGGATGTGTTGAATTCGCTCAATGAATTTGGTGGCTTTTCCAATCGCAGACTGATCAGGGGAAGAGTATTTATGTGTGGTGGCAAGAGGGAGTGCAACATCAATGGGTCCCAAGGGTTGGAATCCCAGACTCACCTGAAATGGGATATGGTCAGGGGAACTATGGAGAGACCTGTTGTAACTGTGTTGGACATAGGGAAGACTCTCGTCCCATGTACATGGATGATTAGAATTGTACATGCACAAGATGTGCACAATCATCTGATTGACAACCTCGGTTTGGCCATCAATTTGGGGGTTTAAAGCAGTGGATTTTGTGAGCTTGGTGTCCAACAAAGACCAGAGACTCGACCAAAAGGTGTTGAGGAACCTACTGTCTTGGTCGGAGATGATGGTCTATGGTATCTCAAAGTGGACCCACACTCGCTCGAAGAAGAGCTTGGCAGTCTCTGCCGATGTGACAACCTTCTTACAGGCTGTGAGGATGGCCATATTTGAAAACTGATCAACGACCACAAAAACGAAGTCATTTCCTTGCTTGGTGGATGACAAGCTAGACATGTAATCCATTGAGATGGATTCCCAAGGTTTCTTGGGAATGTGAAGATGGGTATATAAGCCTTGCTTCTTGATGGATAGCTTGGAAATGACACAGGCAGTGCAAGATCTGATATAATTGATGATGTCCTGTCAAAGTTTTGGCGAATAAAAATGTTTCTGAAGAATGACCATGGTTTTCTCTACGCCAAAATGTCCTTCCACCTGACTATAGTGAGCTTCCCAAATCATCCTTGCATGCTCGCTTGTAGGAACAAAGAGATGGCCCAGGTGGCATAAGAGTTCATCCTGAATGTGAAAATCAATGACAGTTGCACATGTACCCAAGAGCTGATATGTGGTGGCGAAGTCCGGATCTTGCTGATAAACTTGGGGCCACTCAAAGGCTTCATGTCCACAAGAATGGAGCATAGTGGTGAGTGCAACCATAGGGGGCCGACTGAGGAAGTCAGCGACACGATTGGAGATACCTATCTTATACTTGATGTTGAGATGAAACTGTTGCAGGTAAGTGGACCACTTTTGATGATGGTCGTTCTGCAATTTCCCCTGTGTTTGTATGAACTGTAGAGGCTTTTGATTAGTGTGTATGATTGTCTCTTTCCCTAGAATGTAATGTTTCCATTGACGACAAGATTGTACAATGGAATACATTTTCTTATCATAGGTGGGGTATTTTCGGATAGTATCGAAGAGTGTCTTACTATGGTATGCCACCAGATTCCCATGTTGAGTGAGAACTGCACCCACAACATAGTCAGATGCATCAGTCTCAATCTCTAATGGTGGTTGCAGATCGGACAAGGAGAGTACCAGAGATGAGAACAAGTGATTCTTTAGATCATCGAATGATTGTTGCTTCTCCTTCCCCCACACGAACTTGGCCCTACCAACGCCCTTGGTCACCTGGCTGAGAGCTCATGCAATATGGGAAAATCCCAACATGAATTGTCGGTAGAAGTTGGCTAGCCCCAGAAAGCTCTGAAGCTCGTTCAATGTGGTCAGGGTGGGCCAGTCAAGGATGACTTGGATCTTAGTTGGATCAACATGTACCCCATGCTCATCAACAATGTAGCCCAAGTATTAGACCTTGTTCATGCCAAAAGATCCTTTTTCCTAGTTGGCACACAACTTGTGCTGCCACAGAGTGCTCAAAACTTGTTGAATATGCCACATGTGCTCTTCCCACGTTTTGTTGAAGATGAGGATGTCATCCAAATATACCATCACAAAAGAGTTGGTGAAGGGTCTCAACACATCATCCATCAACCTCATGAAAGTGGCTGGTGCATTTGTTAATCCAAAGGGAATGACTAGCCATTCGTAGAGACCTTCTTTGGACTTGAAGGTTGTCTTCCATACATCAGTTGGTTCGATGGGAACTTGGTGGTAGCCAGAATTTAGGTCAATCTTGCTGAAGAACTTGGCTCGCTTGCGTTGGTCAAAAAGGTCATCAATCCTGGGAATGGGGTAGCGGTTCCTGACTGTGATTTTGTTTAAGGCTCTATAATCAATGCAGAGTCACCAAGTCATGTCCTTCTTCTGCACTAGTACAATCAGGCTTCCGCAAGGGGAGAGTTGGGTCTGATGTGTCCCTTTTGAATAATCTATCGGATTTGACGTTTGATTTCGTCATTCTCCATCAACGAGCGCTGATAGGATGGCCCATTAGGTAGAGGTGCGTCGTGGGTTAGATAAATTGTATGCTTGACTTGGCAGTGTGTCGGTACCCCTATAAGTGAGGAGAAGATGTCTCTGTATTCTTCCATTATCCCGTCCACTTGCTTCTGCTGCAAAGAGAGGCGCCAATCTCCAACAATCTCCCACTTGGAGACTGATCTCAACAACTCCACCCCTGTTGTATATGCTGGACTTTGAACCTTCTTGGACCTAGAAAATTTCTCATCTTCATCTTCATTCTTGAAGACCAACTTAAATTGAGCATTAACTCAATTTATCCCTGGTTACTCCCTTTGTTAACATGTCTGCAAGATTCTGGCTAGTGTGTATCTTTTCCAACTTTAAATGTCCATATTCCAAGGTGGATCGTATGAAGTGGTACCTCAACTGTATATGCTCAGTCTTCAAATGGAAGGCTGAGTTCTTTGCAAGATGAATTGTACTCTCACTATCACAGTACAACCTGTTATTCTCCTGCTTCTTTCCCAATTCCTCCATAAACCTTTGTAACCAAATCATCTCTTTACTAGCCTCTGTAGCAGCAACAT
>SNQJ01S0056668.1:39093-54509 GCA_010110895.2 Picea sitchensis | reverse complement strand
AGTTAGCTTTTCCCAACCATTCGAAGCTACATCATGTTTTTCATGTTTCATGCTTAAAGAAGGTGATTGGAGCTAAGTGTCAAATTCAAACCAACCTTCCAGAGTTAGCTGAAGAAGGATCCATTTGGCTACAGCCAGAAGCATTTTTGGACCAGCGTGAGCGTTGCCTACGTCAGAGAACCATCAAGGAAGTGTTATTCTAGTGGAAATACACAACTCCAGCAGACGCCACTTGGGAACCAACTACCATTCTGCAACAATTTCCTCATCTCAAGCCTTGAGGACAAGATTGTTTTTAAGGGGGCGGACATGTTAGGGTCCTAACTCGCACATAGGTAGAACAATATATTTGGATGTAATAAATTTCAATATTAATAAGGCCTTTCAATAAAATAGAATAAGGCGGATGTAAGAAGACCTAATAGAAGCTTCCTCTTCTAGAAGGATCTTCCTCTAGATGCTTCCTTTTAGTATAAATAAGAGACGAGGGTATGAGAACCCTAGCTTGGATATTATTGTAATAGAGCTCTACTCAACTGGATGTTTCCCCCTTGAAGAGGCCCATGAACATTGCTTTCAGATTCAATGTGTTATTTATGTTGTTATTCTTATATCATTTCAGTGTTATTGTGGTGAATGTTCTGGTTATATTATTGTTATTCTACCATTACTACCATTTTATTTATGTTCTGCATACATTTTATATCTGGTATATTACAGAGACGCGACGTCAAGAAGCAAAGGGATTCTTGAAATCCACTGAGTAATAAATGATATCAGGTACTAATGAGGAATCATGGACGAAGTCAAGACACTATGGGACTCAAGACTACCCTTGGTTGGGGTATTGAAGAATGACTGGCAGCTAACAAAGTGGGCAAACTCAGAGATCGTGTGTACATGGACTCGGGATACTCGGGGTTTGTTAACAATGTTTGTATGAAAAAAGGGTGGATGCCCCAACCAAGGGAGACATGGGTTTCTTTGTCGGGTAAAAGAAGGCCATCAAGGATGACGACTAAAAAGCTATGTATATGCTGGAAACAAGCGCTTTATACAATTTCTAAAAAAATAAAGAATAATTTGGGTTGAGTATATAGATACAAAAACGGGAGCCCCAATGAAAAGATGGCTTGGAATGTTTAGAGCATAAGTTTGTGAAAGATAATCGGTGGAGGGTGGGAGGACCATGGGTGGGTTTATGTATTAGGTAAATGGGTGGAGGACAATCTGCAGATGGGAAAATTGATGGTGGATAAGATGGATGGCTAATGGAACTGCGAGGGTGCAGTCAATAGAACCAAGTGTAGGATGATATGATTCGGGAGTCCATAGGGAAGGTTATCAATATGATGAGAAGAAGTATGGGGTTCATTCTCGGAAGTGAAAAATACTATCGGGACTCCTAATCCTAGGGGGTGAAATCAACATGAGTGTCAAGTTGTCAAGGGGAAATATGAATGGGACAACTTAAGTGGGGCAGAGTGCTACTGGTTTACAGTACAAAAATGTGGCAGAGGTAAAGGTACTATAGAGCTGGATGTAGGTACCCTAAAGGAAAATGTCAGAGGGTGTGACTGGAGATGC
Organism: Picea sitchensis; assembly: GCA_010110895.2. Lineage (NCBI taxonomy): Eukaryota > Viridiplantae > Streptophyta > Pinopsida > Pinales > Pinaceae > Picea > Picea sitchensis. The sequence goes on along the minus strand of SNQJ01S0056668.1, from coordinate 52,922 downwards.
AATTGATTTAAAGAGGGAATAATTGCATGTCAATGTCGAACATATACCTGAAGGGGTTGTAAATCTTGTTGAACAAGTACCTGCACATGAAAAACCAAATACTCGACGTGAACAATATCTGATGATAAAGAATATATGACAGTTATTTGATTAAAACTGAAAGTGAGCATGTGTACCTGAATGTGGCATGAAAAAAATGCTCCTTCGGGGAGAAGTGCAGATGATAACCCGGTGAATATGAATGTGTAGATGGCGGCATCAGGATCTCATGGCTGAGAACGGATCAGAAAATGGAGGCTCTGGGCTCATGTAACAAAGTGTGGAAGTTGGGAAAAAGGGGTTATATATGGATGGTGGGCCCACAATGCCACCTCATTTTCATCGACACTATTGCTGATCTGACGAGAGAGCTATGTATATGATGTTTTTAATTTGATAAATGTCAATCTAATACTAGGTTAGCCATGTGATATGCTACTTGATTGAGGTTTCTCATAATATGTGTAAATGTGATGGAATCAAAGTTGCGAGATAGGAGTCTAACTTGCAAGTATTTGTGAAAGAGGCAAGGATCATGAACATAATACATGTTGTTGAGCTGCAGGACGACAAGTTGGGAATCTAATAGAATTCTAAGGTGATGAATGTGGCGGTGACTCGCCTCAGCGAGGAGACCAATGATGGTGTCATATTCGGCTTGTTTGTTGGTGGTCGAGCCTAAGCATATTCCACTGGAATGGAGTAGTATATGTGAGGAGGTATAGATGGACCAAGTGGCCGAAGTGAGATTCTGGGTCTAGCGGTTGGCACCGTTAGTGTAACCAATGTGGTAGGTTGATAAATGATGTATCTGTCAATAACATGGGTGATAGATCAAACACGAGGAGTGGTGGCAGTAAAGAAGACTAAAAACTCTACAAATTTGTACAAAGAGAAACCTAAGGTAGGGGGGCTACGCTTAGGCATAAAACTTCTTTAAGTACAACCCGTTGATGGGTTCTTTAAGAGGGTAGCCTTCGGGAGAGGCCAAGATGTAGGCATATTTAGTGAGGTAGTGTTGGATGATGAAGGGGTCATGCCATAATGACTCGAATTTCCCATGGCCCAGGGTGTCGTGGATGATATCATAGGTTAACACAAGATCAAATTCGTTGAATGAACGAAGGTTGACATGGCGGTCAAAGGTGGCTTTGGACTGCTTTTTAGATGCCCCATTGTGTTGTAATGAAGATCGACAGTCTTCGTCAAGGGACTCTATGGTCAGCAAGCGCTGCTCCATTGAATAAGTGTCAGGTAAGAGCTCTATGGCAGTGCGTAACATGGGAATTTCACACTCGATAGGGAGGGTGGCTTCGATCCCATCGATGAGGTGGAACGATGTAAAACTAGTGGCAGTTTTGACTATCGTGCGATAAGCCCATAAAGTGAAAAACAACATATGGTGCAAGTTGGTCTTATGTTTGTTGACGGTACGTTGTAGCATGGTTTTTAGGACTTTATTGACAACCTCGACTTGTCTGTTGGACTGAGGGTAGTATGGGGAGGAAAACTCATGGGTGAAGCCTAATTTTGAGGAGAGTTATGCAAAGATCTCGTTCTCAAAATGTTTACCATGATCGAAAACTAACTATTGTGGGACTCCGAACCGGATAATGACATGGTTGAAGAAAAAACATGATGGTGTGTCAGCAGTGTTATTAAATGTGGGCATGGCTTCGACCCATTTGGTAAAATAATCCACTGCCACGACAATGTACTTGTGTCCATTATTGGATTGGGGATGGAAAGTAATGAAATCTATGCCCCATTTACAAAAGGGGTCGACTTTGATGACTGGGTGTAGAAGAGCTAATGGAGATCGTGCTTTGTTTTCATAAAGCTGGCATTTATCGCATCGCTTGATAGTGTGGATGAATTCATGAAACAAAGTGGGTCAGAAGTATCTTGATCGAACGATTTTTTGGGCAGTGGACATATCCAAGAGGTAACCACCGCAAGTTTCATTGTGGCAATGATTCAAGACTCTATTGGCTTTGTCGAAGCTAAGACATCATTGAAGAATGGTATCAACCCCACGTCGATAGAGAATTTCTCCGATGAGGAGGTATCGGGGGGCCTGATGGCAAATGCGTCGATGATTATCTCGAGAGAGGTGAGACCCAAAATTTTGTGTACGAAGGTAGACGAGGAGGTCGTCATACCAGGGGTCATTGGAGGGGATTAAGAAGAGTTGTTCATCGGGGAAATCCTCATTGATGGGGGAAGCTTTGGCATCCTAGGGAAAAGTTGTAATGAGTTCGAATAGGATGAGAGCTTTCTTGATTTGGGGAATAGAGAACTCTAGATCATATTCCTGGAGGATAACGATCCACTGGGAAAATTTTCCATCGATCTGTCATCGATTAAGCAAGTACTGCATGGGGTTGGAATCTGCTACGAAATTGGTCGTTCAAAGAAGAATGTAATGTCGCTATTTGTGGACTGTGAGGACAACTGCTAACATGAGTTTCTCATCATGATTATACTTTAAGGGTGGTCCTGAAAGGTTTTTACTAATGTAGTAAATCACATGTTCACGCCCATCATCTCCTAATTGGACAAGGACTCCTCTGACTGAAACATCAGAGGATGATAAGTAGAGGATGTAATCGCAAACATATTTTGGGGGATTAATCAAAGGGGCATTGGATAGGGAGGATTTTAAATCATCAAAAGTTGTTTGAGAATGTTCGTCCCATCGAAATGGGATATCATGTCACAGTAGGTAGAGGAAACCATGTGCATGAGTAGTGTAGTCTGGGACAAAGCGACGTAACAGGTTGGCTTTTCCTTGTAGGATCTGCAGTTGGCATAAATTCCTAGGTGGTGGAATTTTTGTGATAGCTTGGACCTTGAGGGGGTCCACAATGATGCCATTTTGGGAGACAATGAACCCAAGGAGGCATCTGACAGTGATGCAAAAGACGCACTTGAGGGGGTTCAAGTGGATATTATATTGGCGACATCGTTGGAAAATGATGTGTAAGTCGTTTAAATGTTGGGTTTGCTTTTTGGATCGAGCAATGAGGTCGTCCAAATAAGCAAGGATGATGGATGATGTGAGCAAGATCATGAAAAACATAGGTCATGGCCCATTGAAACGTAGCACCTACATTTTTTGTCTAAAATGCATGATGCGATAAGAAAAGGTACTCCAAGGGGTTGTAAAAGCAATTTTGTACTGATCTGTTGGGTGGATTTGAATTTGATTATAGTCGGAGAACCCGTCCATATAGGACAGTGCTTCGTGGTCAGCAAAATCATCGATGATTTGATCGATGAAAGAGGTTGGGAAGTTGTCTTTGGTATAAGCATGGTTGAGATCGCTAAAGTCATTGCAGACGTGAATAATTCCCTGTTTTTTGTTAATGGGGACGGGGTTGGAGACCCAAGAAGTGTACACAATGGGGTAAATGAACCCAACAATGCGTAACTAGTCAATTTTGGATTTTATAGCCACAACTTTGGATGGGTGGAGGGGGCGTTTCTTTTGATGAACAGGAGCAATATCCAACTGGGTGTCGATTCGATGTTCGACTATAAAAGGATTGAGGCCAAGAATCTTTGTATATGACTAGGCAAAAATGTCTCGATATTCCTAAAAGAGAGCTTTGTAAGCAATGATTTCTGTAGGGGAGCATGTGGCGCCAATGGTGATCTCTTCTACAATGCATGGTTTAATGGAAATGTCAATTTTGACTGTGGGGGAGATGTTGGCCATGTTTCCTTCTTCCAAACCATCAGGGGAAGGGATAGGGATCTTGAACCAATCGATATGCCCCAGAGGAATAAAATCCTTGGTTTCGATTGCGTACAAGGAGGCTTGGGTAGGAGGGTTAAAGGCCTCTTGTGAGAGGAAAAGAGAACAATGATGGAGCACATTCCATGGGAAATTGGGGGTGGTCATTTCCTCCAAGATATCTTCATCGCAATGGAAAATGTGAGAAGACATGGGATCTTGGGAGATGGCAGGGGGAACCATCAATGGGTAAGTGTTATTGTCCTCAAGGGATGAGGACGTAGAAGAGATATCAGGTACAGGGTGTGAAGGCTTGCTTGACATAAACCAAATGTCATGATACTATGGATGGTATCTCATTCGCGCAGAGACTGACGAAGAAATAAAACGAATGTCAATAATGTGAGCAACAGTAGGGAGAGCCTCAGGGGGCTCAGGAAGGGATGTATGGCATACTATAGCTAATGTTTGGTGGAATTGAGGTAGAGCTGGGAAATGATCAGTGTAATGGCCATACTCTAAGCATATGGCACAAGAGAAATTAGTTTGTAACCCTTTCTTTCATGTGGCTGAGGACTCCGTAGTGGCATTTGAAGTACTTGGTGGAGTGGTAAGCAGCGAAGTTGCTTTGGGGAGATGGATAATATTGCATAACTCGGAAGAGTAGGACATCTATTAGTGGGATTTCCTTATCTTTCGCATAGTGCACAAGGAGGTTGAGCTCGGGGAGGGAGTGGAGCTATGGGCTCATTCTTCCTTTGTCCACCCCCAATGGTGGTGGTGTGGCCTTTAGTTGGGGATGAAGATGGTGTGGCAGGATCCTGTACTAGGATTTGTATCGGTAATCCCTCTGTCTGAGGAGGGAGAGATGGTGTAGGAACCACGGAGGGTGGATGGAGATACCATACAGGGATGGAAAGAACCATGTTAGGAAGGGTGAGAGTAGAATCTATCTGGAATTCTTGGACTCCAGATGGGGGGTAGAAAAAGGGGATTTGGGTAATGGCTTGGGGGACTGTCTCCCAAAATAGGATTTGTCCCTAAACGGGGGGGAGGGGAATCCGAGACAAGTGGTTCAGTGGTGGTTTCGGAGAATTCCTAAGGTAGTAGTTCGCCGAATGGTGGAAATTCGTTGTGGGGAGGGGCCTCAGTGAGAGGAGTATTTCCTTCAATATATGTTTCGTTAGAGGAAAATATACACACTTGTGCTGAAATAAATGAGTTTAGGAGAGGTGGTGTTCCATGATAAGTCCCTAACAAGGATGGGTCCTTAAATATTCCAGACCAATGTCGATGACTAAAAAATCATCTGAGCTAGTTCGAACAAGGGGGAGGATGTTATCAATGTTGGCAGAATGATTAGGCTCGTAATGTGTAAGTTGGTCGATGGTGATGTTTTTCCCGTTATGGGGGAACATCATCGTACGAAACATAGAAGAGGTGACTACCTTCATAGCATACATGTAGCTACGATCGAACAAGATATTGTAATCAAGTGGGGCATCGATAAATTCAATGTCAATCGAGATGGTTTTTCCCCCAAGTTCTATAGGGACATTTTGGAAGATCCCTTCAGGGGATAATGGTCGATTGTCATAAGCTCTCAGGGTGATGGAAAATGGTATTAGCTCAGGTGAGCCAAGTTTCTTCCATACTACTTTGGACATGATGCATGTGGATGCACCTTCATCGATGATGCACCAATGAACTATGATGTTCTAGATCTTAACTGGTATATGAAAAGCTACCAGAGTGGGGAGGCGTGGTTCTCTATTATCCAAATCAAAAGTGATGAGTCGAGTATTAGTTGGATCGACTACACCTAAGGTGGAAAGAAAGAATTTGCGTTGTGATGGATAGGTTTGGAGGACCTCCAACATAGACATGGTTGTAGTGGATTGTGCTAAATCATTGACTAAATTGTAATTATGGACGTCCCTAGCATTAGGTTTATGTACATTCTGTTGTAAAGGTACCCGGGGTATACAGAGATTGGGTTCAGTGTTAGGGTGTGGGATCATCAATGGTTGTCCAGTGGTATCGAGAGTTGTTCCTGAGGTGGTTGGTATAGAGTCAGGAGGGAATCCATATTGGCGACCACATTTTTGCAGAAGAATCTTTGCCTTGCTGGTATGGAGGATATTGTGATCGACTGGATTTTCGAGTTGATTGGGACTTGGGTTTTGATACTGCTCCATTTGTGGTGAGGTAGAGTTTACCTCTTGTTGGGTATTCATCACACCTTGGTGTGGAATAGGGTTTTCCGAAATGATCGGAGGTGGTGGTTGGAAATAATGTTGTGGGGCCTGCTGAGGGGTAGACGGTGTCGGAGGGCATTGAGTGTTCATGGATTCTTTCATCCTTTTGAAATTGACAATTTGAGGGCAATGATGAGTATCAAGTCCATACTCTCCACATAGAGTGCAAGGGAAGTGAGTTCTAATATTTTTGTTCTTCCCTTGTCCTGGTTGATTGTTATTGTTTCCCCCTTGGGGTTTTTGGTTTCCATGATTATGATTTCCCCCAATGGGGTGGTTTTGTTGGGGGTTATTTCCTCTTGGTCTCGAATTGTTATTGTTTGATTTTTTCCTTTCTTCTTGGAATTATTCGGCTAATGGACCAGATTTTTCATATTCAACTGTTCAAAAGCATGAACCTGTTGAATGGGAGAGAGATGAACAAAATTAACACCGACATGTGGTTTTCCTGGTGGAGGAGCAACTTGCTGGGGAGGACCAGGAAATGGAAAATATGGATTTTTTTGTGGAGATGACCCATATGGTGTGTAGGAAGTTGAAGTACTTCCACCACTGTTGGAGTTATATGCGGGGGTTGGGGGTGAACATGTACTTGGTTGAGAAAATGGATGCATCATGGGTAACGGTGGGGGTCCTCCCAACGGTGGAGGGGGAGCCACAGGATATTACTGTTGGTGAATGGGAGGAGGGTAATAAGATGTCCCTCCATATGGTTGGATATTGGTTTGGACCATAAGTAGGTGATGGGTGGTTGTAAAGGTTGAGAAGTGTCATAGAACCAATCAACCCATCCATAGCGTGAGAAACCCTAGGTTTTTCTTGGCCAAATGGTAGGGGTCTGGGTGCATCAGGTAATACTTTGTACAAGTAACTTGATTGGGCATATATGAGGTCGAATGGTTGAGCCTTGTTGATGGCCTCCTCTTCTTAATGAGTAAAAGTGGATGCTACATCCTTGGAAATCACAGGGACGAGTGATTTGAGAAACCAATTGAGACGTTGTTATTTGGTGGTTTCTTCTTTACACATACTACGTCATCGTTGCCATTCATGGATGTGGTAAGTGATATGGATAGTAGTGGTTTGTTTGAACTCAGAGAGAAGATCTAAACCAGTGTCATGGGGAACTGGTAATTGAAAAAAGGACAAAAAGGCCTTGGCCAATGATTCAAAGGTCACATGGCATCCTGATTTTTCGTCCACATACCATTTGGTTGATGAACCAGTGAGAGTTCTTTGAAATAACCTCAAGTGGATAAAATCATCCATAATGTTGTTTAAAGAGCACCAAAAGTGGAAGGTCATAAAATGGTTGGCGGGGTCTTCTCCCAGTTTTTCTTCAAACTTTGGAATGTCTGAAGGAAATTTGGTAGGCATATTGGGCCAAGTGGCATCATGTAAAATGGGATCATTCATGAGTTTGGTTAAATCAGGAATGTTGAGGTATGTTTAGTATGGAAAGGGGGATTTTGCGGAGGATTATTTCCAGCCATCATGTGTGTAGTTAATGACCTTTCCCTTTAGAGGGATTTGGTGGGTTTGTACTTCTTTCTTGAGAAGAAATTTGACTCAAGGAGGGATGTGCAGAAAAACCAGACCTTGGTCTTCGACCCTTCATGGGTATCTCCCTGTCTTATGGTATATGAACACTTGACTTGGAGGATTTGAATGATCCCTATTCTCAAATTCTATTGTTTCAAAATGTGAGAACCTAATAGCGGGGGCTTATTTGGATGCCTACCCTCGAGATCCTACCTAGACTAAAAAAATTATTTTGGCACCTCCTGTGGAGGAAAATTCAGTGTGTTCTTAGAAAAAATTTAGATGTGGTAAGCTGAGAGATTGGGGTCATGGAACAACCTCGTTTGAATTAAATTGGTGTGGATAATTTCCAAAGAAGTAGTCGGATCTTTCGGAATTATTTTGAAGTACTTTGTGGGTACTTAAAAAGAAAGCATACTTCGACCTCCACTATTCTAATAGAAATGATGTGTGTGAGGAGTGGCTTTGTGTGCAATAAAGTGAAAAGTGTGCAAAATATTTTTAATAATTTAAGTGTAGGATTGCAACATGTGGACTTCCTGTGGTCCTTAAAAATATTCTTACCTAGCTTACTATGTTTCTTTGGTACAACCTTGCGGAATATTTAAATCCCTAAATAACTAGCAATGTGGACATATGGGTCCTTACGTGATCCTTTAAACTCCCTAAAATGTTGTCTATACTAAGAAAGCTTTTGAAAACTATCCTAGAATTGTAGACATGTGATCATGTATGAGCCTGTTACTTGATCTTTTAAACTTTCCTAGAGTGTTGTCTAAACTAAGAATTTTTTTTAGAAACTATCCTAAGATTGCAAACATGTGGACATGTATGGGCCCTTACAAAAATTTAAGATGATTTCCAAAACTAAGAGGTACCCTAGGGGGGTTTTGTCCTCTCCTAATGATTTTTATGGGAGATGAAATTTCCCTTCAACCACCTTTTTTGATTCTCGAGATCACACTAGGGTGCAGGGGAAGAGCATACTTGAGGGTTAAAATTGGTTTCTAGTCCCAATTAGTTGATTGTATTTGAAAAAGCAATAACGTCAACTCAAAATTTTAAATGCCTAATGAGCCATCCATGTGGCAACAAAGTAAAGAGAAGAATTGTGATTATTTTTACCCCTATGTGCTTATGTTATCTAACATTCCTATGAGAAAGGACTCTAAGTGAAGTGTGATTGCTTTACAAAGTACGGGAAATTAAAATATGAAGGCAATGTGCCCTCAAACCACTCATAAAAACCCTTACAATTTGCAAAAATTGAACTTATGCATGGGATGTAGTTATGAAAGTCACACAAAGAGTGTAGAGTGTGCACAATGCACAGATTTATGAAGGTTGTTACGTGAAAAGAGTACAGAGTGCGCAGAATGCGCGTCTGTGTGCCTTGAAAGCCGCACACTTCCTGTCACGCATCGGGAAAGAAATTTCCAAGTGAAATTATCTTTCCTTGGCTCTAAATTCTGACTTTGAAGAATGGATTAAGTCGGTTTTGGTACTTGCATATCCAAAAAATTATAAAGAAGTGCTTTCAAGAATTAAATAGGGAGGAATTTGATTCACAGTCCCTAGCATGGTCACCAATCTGTTGTGTTGGTTTTTTCACATGGGTGAGCAAAAACACAACACTTACTTGCCTAGTTAAGTCAGCTAAACAAGACAGAGGGTTGTGAGTTGATTATATAACCAAATACACATGAAACAAGGAAATAAAAACAAAAGTAAAAGGAAACAAAGGTTAGAAAAACTTGCAAGAACTAGAACCATGAAAAATTAAAATGACAATCATATAGCTACCAATGGATCAATGTATTGATAGACTAGCATCGTAGATAAATGCATGGACTTATGAATCCCCTCTTCCTCCTTGGGAGGGCTCTTGAGTTCACTAATGGAGAGTTATTTTCTTCATGCAATGGAAAGTAACAATGGTGAAGAAATACAATGCCAATCCTCTCAAAAGGTGAGTGGAATGGCCCTTGCTATAGTGCTTGAATGATTCAAAGAGAAAAGAGGATTCTCCAAGAAGAATTCTTGTAGCATAACAATACCTTCAAGTTCTTATTTTTCTAGCACACCCATGGCACATATTTATAGTGTCCATTCATGGAAAGATACAACTAGTTCATAGCGTGAACAAGGGGCCTTTTAGGGAACTTCCTAGCCCTTGACCAACCTCTAAGCTATATTTTGCTCAGATTTGAGTGTTAAATCGTGTTGGGGGTCAGACTAGAAGTGATTGAGAGGCCGAAAAGATTCATAAACACGTCGTTCATGAGAAGTCTGCGGATTTTCTCGTAGACAAACATGCATTTGGCACATAGTGCATGCTTAGGGTTGTGTTAGCTTGCGCATTCTGCGCACTGTGTGCGCACTTCCTTTGGTGAATTTGTGCACTTTAATTTTTGAACCAAGTGTATAGTTTTGTGCCTTTTTGATGGATTTTGGTGTTGCAGGTGTACTAATTGTTGTTGGCATTGATGTATTTCTTTAACCATTGTGTGTAATGCTACGGACAATTTTTCGGTGATAACAAGGTCAACAGTGGGGAAACCCCAATTCAAGTTTAAAGGGGGGAATGTTAGGATAAATTTGACTACTGAAATAGTCAAAGTTGTTAGGTCAACAATGGTGACCCAAGGTATTGAGCCAATGGATCACATGTAATGAAATCCTATAAAAAGGTGGTGATACTCTATTGTAATGTGTTAAGAGTTGAGTGGTGAAGGCTCACTTGGCCGAGGCACGACATTGGTCTTGGCCAGATTTGGCCAAAGACAATAATAAATCTATTGTTCACTGGTTTTTCGAGGGTAAATCTTGTGTGATTTATGTGTGCATGTTGTTATATTCTTATTATTTTTAAATGTCTCTCATTTTATTTCATATATATATATATATATATATATATATATATATATGTCAAGTGTGAACTCCGTGTTGATCATGGAAGGAATTATACATAGCAAAGCACCATTCAAATGTTTTAACCATAATAATTTTTTTAGTTTCAATTTTTTAGTTTTAACCATATAGCCTCAAGGGTTAGCTCAATTGATCTTGATGCTAGAGATGCATACTCCCCTTGAAGTAAAAAAGGTCACGGGAATAATTTTTCTATAGTGAAATGGCTTCAAATCCTTTCTCATTGCAATTTGTTCCTCTTAATTTGCATGCACATGACCAAAAATGTTATAACCCTTAATCAAATGTGAATAAGACTCTCTTAGAGTCTTAATGATCTTATTGGGGGTTTTCCATAAATAATAGGTCTACATTCTGGAGTTTGCTAGAATATTTATGTTATAGGTGCTCTCCAAGTGACTACTTTAAAAAAATCGACTTAAGAGTGGTAGTGTTTATATTGAAACATTATGAGTGTTGTTAGTTCTGTTTTTGAGAGATTGTGAGCATTGTTCTATTGAATCATGAAAATATAATGTTTTTCAAGGTATTGAGTCAATTTGGTACCTCTATCCAAAATGGACCATGTAACAATGAATTTCAAGGTTAAGACTACTTAATACATGCACAATAAAGTATTATAATAATCATCCTTGATTTCAATAAATGATTACCACAAATAAGAACTCATTGAAACCACTCTAGTTTTTAATATTTATTTTTTAGGGATTTAATATGGTCATCCATGAGCAATGACATTTAATGTCTATCTGAAGGGTGGGTGCAAGCTAATAATGGCCTCTCATGATGCATTAGTGGCAATAAAAACATAGAAAAACAACAATATGTTAACTTGAAGGGATAATTAGAGGTACTTTCACAATGAATTTGAATATGTAAAAAGATGAAATGTAGGAAAATGAATCACCTTTTTTAATATATAATTTTTATTTATAGAAATTGTGTATGCCGATGTGAACACCACTAGAAGGGTTTGAGCACAAGTATAGGTCATGGGTGATTTTGATTTTATAGGGAAAGAAATGAAACACACACAGAAATGTAGTAGAGAGCATAGTAATACAATGAAAACCCAACTTCTATTAATGAATAAAACTGTGAAATACAATATTACACAACACAAATTGGCTAGAATGGTGGTAGCTTATCTATGAAGAGAGAGAAAGAGAGAGAGATGGTGGCTACACTCATTCACAAAAGATAATACAAGAGGACGAAATGATGGATTTTTAACATAAAGAAAGAACTCTAAATGTCCAAAACCCCAACCCTATGAGGCAAAGAGCCAAAACGTGTTTTTGAAACACAAAAAGATATTTTTGGGTGTTAGTTTCTACATTAACTTTCTGAGGGAGAAACTTTCATATACAATCTATGTTTTTCATGCATATTAGCTCATTGGAAATTTCTAACCCAAACCCTTGACACTTTTCATAAAAAATCATTTAGGGCCTCAAAACGGCCTTGAAAGTTTAGGAACTTGAAATTTCCAAAAAATCATAACAAAATTGCAAAGATGGAGAACCATGTTGAGTTAGTGGAAGAGGTTGGTGGCCACCAATATCCACCTTGATAATTTCTCCCCCCTTAAGAAGCAATGGTCCCCATTACATCAATTTCTTGTAGTAGATGGCGGATATTTTGTTGAATCTGAATCTTTGTGATCCATTTGTCTTGTTGAAAAATCTATCTTGCTTTGGCAACCCAATAGAGTTGTATGTTCTACTAGAAAGTTCCCTTCATCTTTGTGTCCATGACCCAATCCACTTAGCCTACTAAAGGTATTCAGAATTGATTTATGTATGATCCAATTGCTCAACCACCTCTGAGGTGTCCAATAAGGGTGGGAAATATGATCGGAAAAGATTCACAATAAATACTGGGTGTAAGCCAAGGAAAGGAGGAATACTCAATTCAAAAGCATTTTCACCCACAACCTTTGTGATAATGGAAGGCCCATATCAGAGTGGTATGATCTTCCTGTGGGGGCTCATGAGGTGTTTTTCTACAAATGAAACCATACCTTGCCACCAACCTGAAACTTGTGTGGTACCCAATGTTGGTCATGTCACTACTTGTACTTGGCATTAGTCGTGTACAATATATCATAAACCTATTGTTAGATGTGTTGGATCCATTCAACAAATTTGGCTTTTATGTTAGCTACAATCCAAGCGTGGGAGGCCTCTATCGATGAAGATGGAATGGGAAGAACTACATCAATGGGGGCCAATGGTTGGAACCCGAAGCACACCTAAAAAAAGTTGTGGCCAATAGAGTTATAGAGGGATATGCTATAGCTATGCAAAACATATGGAAGGCATGTTGTCCCCTATCTGAAATAATGGTCCATGGTATCCCAAAATGAACCCAAACATTCTCAAAGAAGAGCCTCGCAGTGACATCAATTATGATACTCTTTTTACATGGCGCCAAAATGACCATCATAGAGAATCGATCGACAAATAAAAAGACACAATCTCGACCATGTTTGATGGAGGTAAAACCTAACATGTAATCCATAGAGACTAACTCTCGGGTCTTTTCTGGGGTAGGGAGAGGAGTGCATAGCTTTTACTTCTTGATAGATGGTTTAGTAATGGCACGGGTAGTGCATGACTTGATATATTGGTTGATGCCTTGTCCAAGATTTGGCGAGTAGAAATACTTCTGAAGTACGACTATTGTCTTCTCAACACCAAAGTGCCTTGCCACCTGACTGTAATGTGCCTCCCAAATTATCTTTGCATGCTCTCTTGAAGGAACATAAATATGGCCTAGATAACACAAGAGCGCATCCTAGAGGTGGAAGTCTAGGACTTGTTTTCTTGCACTCGGTGTATGATAAGTAGCAATGAAGTCAAAGTCGTTGTCTGTTGACTCGTTCATGCTTGCGATCATATTTCTTAATGTCGAGGGGTTAAAGACTCGGGGTTTGTCCAGAGTTGACCAACAAAAACTCCAAGGCATCTTCATATCAATCCTCAGGCAAAAACTGAAGAAGGTCTCACCCAACATAACATGAGGATCACAGATACCATATGGTCTTGTGTCGATGATGATGAAGGACTAATTGTACAAAAATCCATTCGGATTGGCATTCAAACAATCCATCGAAAACTACTTAACAACTAACAATATGCAACAACAACACACACATTCAATTGACACATGATAAGACTGGAATCACTATAGCTTTATTATCTTCATTCCACCATCACAAACATACATTAAGCAACTCATAACTTGGAAACAACAGAGCCTAGCTTTCTTATACATTTGTCCAGTGTTACATTACACAACGCCATATGCTTTCCTTC
>SNQJ01S0056667.1:46720-90551 GCA_010110895.2 Picea sitchensis | reverse complement strand
CCGCGAGTTTATGCGCGTAACGACAGATCTCTGTGGCTTAAAGACGCTGGAATACGTCTCTACCCTGAAAAAAAAATACCCACAATTTCTGCCAAGGAAAGTTCTCTAATACCACTTGCAAGATACCAGATATATAAAATATGCAGAATATAAATGAAATGCTAGAAATGACAGAATAACAGTAAAATATCCAGCATAATCTTCACAATACACAGAAATGATATACGAAATATCAACATAAATAGCACTTTGAATCAGATAGAAATGTTCACAGGCCTCTTCGAGGGGGCAACCTCCAATCGAGCAGCGCTCTGTTACAATAATATCCAAGCTAGGGTTCTCATACGCTCAACTCCTATTTATACTAAAAAGAAGCATCTAGAGGAAGATCCTTCTAGAAGCGAAAGCTTCTATTAGGTCTTCTTACATCCGCCTTATTCTATTGAAAGGTCTTATTAATATTGACCTTTATTACATCCGAATACATTGATCTACCTATGTGCGGGTTAGGACCTTAACAAAAACCTTCTCTATAATAGGCTCCATCAAATAACATTTTCCACACAGAGGTAATTGGAGGAGAATCTTCACAGAGAGTAATGGAATTTTTTATCTCAAGAGGGGGCTTAGCGGCATCAGTGAGTTGCAATAAGATGGATCCCAAATCAGTGTCAAGTGAAAATATAGGATGGTTGGTGGGATCTGCTTCATCGCTGATAATGTAGGCCAACTGGGATTCTCTGTATAGTCTTCTATGCTCCCCCCCAAACACAGGAATGGAAACATATGTGAGGTCCATCTACAATGTTCCCCCAAGTCTTTTTATCCAAGATCTTGACAATAGCATGCCAAATTTGGGAGGGACATCAGCCACCATGATATCCATGACCACACTTTTCATGGGTAGCTGAAACAAGGTCACAACCAGATATTTGATGACCCCAATACATTGCACTTTCCTGGAGTCAAAGGAATGCAAGTCATGGTATGATTTTGTGATTTCTAGACCTAATTCTTCCATGACAGTTTTGGGCATGAGGTTATGAGAGGCCCCTAAATCCATTATAAAATTATGCAATACCTTGTCATGTATGTTTAGTGATGTGTAGAAGGGAGGGGATGAATCATATTTACCTTCTACCATGGGACCTAGGATGACTGTTGGCTTCTCTTCTTGCAAATTGATTGAGTCTGATGGATGATTCAAAGGTTCAGGAAACAACAGTTTAGATAGGGATATATTAAAGTCTTCATGCTTGACCATCTCTGAAAGGGGTACCAGGATCCTAATATTCTGAATTTCATGCTCAAATTTAAAATAGGAGGGGAGCTTCATAGTTTATTTTACCTCTGAGATAGGACCTTTGAATACTGGTGGTGGGTTGTGCTTTCTCTTTTCCTTGCTGCTACTTTCTGCGTCTTTAACGAGCTTGTCTTCTCTGGGAGGT
Source organism: Picea sitchensis (assembly GCA_010110895.2). NCBI lineage: Eukaryota > Viridiplantae > Streptophyta > Pinopsida > Pinales > Pinaceae > Picea > Picea sitchensis. The sequence continues at coordinate 89,103 of SNQJ01S0056667.1, read as the reverse complement.
TGACCAGGGATGTCGAACTTCCCATATTTCTTCTTAGACCTGAGGTTGTATCTATTCAGGATGTCACTGGACTTATTCCCCTTTCTCATCGTGTTTAATTGAATTTCCATGAGAGACTCCTCGTATGTTGATTGAGTTAAGTGAGGAGAAGGAGATGCATCTTCGAGACAGTGAATTTCTAGGTCAAGGTCCTCTTCCTTTCCACCATAATCTACAAGAAGGTTTTTTTGAAGAGGGGTTTGGATTTTCTGATAATCCCTGTCTCTGTTCCGAGGCTCTCTTTGCATAATCTGAAGAGCATGGTTATTCGGTCTCCTGAAGTTGCCTCTGTTATCAACATTTTTAGGATGTTTGTATGTTTTCTTTCCCTCCAGTTCCAACCTTTCCATTCTAGCTAAAAGTGATTTTAGTAACTTGATTAATTCATCCATTTGAGGGGGGAGGGAATAGGAACTGGAGGTTGAGGTTTTTAGATCTTTCCCTTCCTCTGTCTCTATCAAAATTATTTCTGAGTCAGTCAACTGCCAATATGTTAGACTCTAATTCCAGGGCTTCATCTTGCATATGAGTCAAGGAGGTAGATCTTATCTCTCTTAACATGAGGCAACAATCAAAGTCAAAAGAACTAGCATAGGTAATTTTGGCGGAGGCCTCTGTAGGCTTTATCTCAGCAGGGACTTTATTGTACATTTTGTTGAATCTTTTGGAGAAGTCAGAGACAGTCTCTCCCTCTTTTCTCTTTAGGGACCCGAAATCTGTGATATAATACATGAAGTCTTTTTTATCACCCCATTGTCTCAAGAAGACATCATTTAGATTCTTAATCCCAACAATGGATCTAGGAGCTAGGGATCTGAACCACTTTTTGGCTTCTCCATCAAGGCTATGGACAAAAATCCTCATCCATACATCTTCGTCTACTATGGCATAGTTATTAGCATAACTATAAAAATATGCAAGGTTCTCTTTTGCAACTATAACTCCTTCTCCTGTAAACTTAGGCAGTTATTTAAGGTAGCCACTAGCTGGAAGGGCATTAAGAGGTTGATGCAAAATGAGAGGGGCATATATGGAAGCTACTATGGATTCCATTCTATTTCTAGGGGGATTAGCACCCACCATAGGGATGGTAGGTGGAGGATAACTAGGAGGGGAAGGGGTTTGAACAGGGGAGACTGGAACTGAACTTCCAGGAGGAAAGGGAAACAACAAAGGATTTAGAGAAAAGGTTGCATGGCTTGAAGGAAAAGAGGGTTCCCTTTCTGCAAAATCAGTAGATCTAATAGGAGGAGGAGTAATAAAACCTGGAGTGGGAAAATATTCCTAGGTCTGGGGTTTATACCAAGGTACAACTTCAGGGGAGAGAGGAGTGACAAGGATTTATTCCTCCAAATCTAGACCAGGAGGGGAAAACTCAACAGGAACACTACCAAACTTTAAACTTTGCGAACTCCAATAGAGGGTGTAATATGAAAATGAGAAATAACTATTGGAGTGCTATAGGAAGATAGTGAAAATTATTAGAAATACCTGGTTCAACAGCTGAAGTACCTTCTTGAAGAGTCTTTCTTCTTATGACAATTTTCTCTGGGTTGACCTTAGGAGTCACTAGAGGTAGATGTGGATTAGAACTTGTGTGTCTGCCTTTGGAAACCACAGCTGAAACAATGGAGTCACCTTAATGGAGTCGTCAGGTGCACAATCACAATCTTGAATGGTTATGATATCTAACGCACCTTCATAATCATAATCTCAATGTCGTTCTACCCAGGGAAAATCTTCAATTCGTCCCCGACAATGATGCCATAAATGTTAGCACTAGAAGTCACCTCTAGATTGTAGCAGAGGTAAGCCCAGTACCCATCAGTTTTATGTCACAATGAATAAATTTAAGGGTGGTCTAATGGACGCAGTCTCAAGATTATAGCACTTTAACTCAGAAACATTGGGCTCGTATGCATAAGAAGATGAGGTCTTGATCTAACTTCAGTCAGTAAGTTGTAGTAAAGAGTGAGTAGGGGGAAGAACTGGTGAGGAAATGTAGAGGTTTGCTTTGGACATCAAGTCTTCCAGCAGCTTAAGGAGGAAAAGCTTTGAATACAAGATCTTCTTGAACCCAAAACATCAGGAAACTGAAAACGCCATAAAAATATTGCAATCAAACATACATTACAACGTAGTCACGAAAACTCAACTAGATCACCCATGCCCGGGTCTTCAATATCAGAAGAAAAAGAGAAGATGGGAAAGTTGAATGCCATTAAACAATAAGTCTCAAATGGCAACACATAACCCAAGAACCAAAGGCTTCATTAAAACTTTACAATATGGGAGCTTAGCTCAACCATCAACCATAACAAAATATCAAAATTGAGTATTTATACTCAGAGAACTGCCACCACCAGGAGTGTGACCTGGATACTATAATCAAAGCTTTGCGTCTGCATCTTCTTCTGTCAGGTTGCACTTACATTCTTTTGTTAGACACAAGATCAGATTGGTATGGGCTTCCCCAGAAAATCCATGGCAAGGGAACTTTCAACTGCCTTTTTTCCCTCCACAACTATCTTTCAATGATTTCCATTTAAGTGGTGAAATGCGGTTTCAACCACCTCCCTATTTTTATTAACTACTTTCATCAGGATCAGGGCAAGACCTGACATCCATGAATGTTCCAGGTGAGCTCGTGGCTCCTTCGATTCAATTCCGGCACCTCGAAGTAAAATAGATCTTCCTTTGTGACCAACTCGGGTGCTTTTATCCTTTGCGCAGCTCCTCTTAATCTAACCTTGGGTTGCGACCGTGTGCCTAGTTCCCAGGAGCTTCGGGATTTCACGTTTCACAATTTTACATTGTGATCCCTGATGGAATCCCCGAGTTGCAAAATCACGATTGTGTGGATCGGGTCACACATATCCCTTTACAACGGACGACCCCGATGAACATCGACATTTCGGGACCTTGGGCCGTTGGCACTTCTTACTTCAGTCTCCCCTCCCCAACGACTTTCTCCATGTTGATCCCGCACTACGAGTCTTTCACGAATGGACGGTCAAGATCATTTCGGGACTTCACATGTCACAAGTATTTGAGACTCTACCCTCCTACTTTCCTGACTCGTGAAATCATGAAAATATGATCCAATGGTCTATATCTCTCCTTTGATCAATGATTGCGATCATTTCGTGATTTCATACCTCTCCTTGATTCTAAACTTGGTGAAACTGTATGATCCCGATTACCCGATGGTCATTGATCTAATCTTCGCGAAGGATCTCCGCCATTTAAAACTGATCTTTTCTCACTCACTTGATTTGAGCCCACATCAAACAGGTTAAAGTGTTGCACTTGGTGGTCATGACTGCGGCCTGTGAATGATTACTTGGATGACTGGATGAGGAATTGGTAAACAAAAAGATCAACGATAGAGGTAACAAGAGAAGTGATTGACCTTAGGGAAAACAGGAAGGATTATGGCCAATATTTCTCAGGCAAGTTGCTATGGAAAAAGAAGTCTATCAATTGGGTGAAGACAAACAACAAACAACTACAAGCTGAGAGGAAAAAACCTTACGATCGGGTTTGCAAAAGGAAGAGAGACAGACAAAAATAAAGACTTAGGTAGGAACCACAAACCGTTAAGGTTTTGAAAAAATTATGTGCTAACAATTTGCAAGTGTCAAAGAGAATATGGCATCTAAGTTTTTTCCTCTTGTAATATATTGGTAGTGTGGTAGGTGGAAATTTGTACATCTCCTGTGAACTGAGAATTTCTTCCAAGGCTTTGCTTGCTTCTTGACGCCTTTCTTGATTTTCTACCAATGTGATTTTTAGCCTGAGTTGTTCCTCTCGCTCAGACCGTATGATATTTAGTAGATCAAGGAGTTCATTATTTCCTATCACAAGTTCTTCACTCAATACTAATTCCTCTGCTTTGATAGATTCTACAGTACATGTTGCTACCTTGGCCTCTTCTATGGATTTCTTAAGTTTCTATTTTTATGCTTCTAACTCGTTGTTATGGGTGTCCCGTTGGATTTTTGATGCAGGAGCATCACCTCCAAAGTCAAAATGCAAGCGTGGAGGAAAAGGATCGACATCTCGGCATGATAGAGTTTCAAATCAGAAATTAACTCAGAATTAAATTGAGTTGTTGAGATATTTTTGAAAGCAACATTTTTAAATATGTCATGTTTGTAAATCCGTGAAGGACTATAAGGGATTGCATATATTGAGTGTTGACTCTTATTTGGTAATAACTGTTAGTTATTGTAGTATAAAAAGTAGGTAAATGATAAGAGTTTTATAGGATAGGTTGCAGACAGGACGACGAGAGCTTGTGGAGCCGGTCCTTATATAGTTTTTTGTTGCATTATAAAATTGTTATGAGATTAGGAGATGATGAGATAAAGCTTGAGAGATTAGTAGAACAAAATAGAGTAGAAGAAACACTACGCAATTTTTTTTCATGAATGAATAGAACAGACATAATCATTATGAATCCTCGGACTGTGTTCATTTAATGTGTGATTAAATGAATGTGATATTCTGTGTGTATGGTTATTTTCATTTTCGTTAATGTATGATTGTTCGAGAGGTTGATTGTATGAGTTCGTGGCGAAACTAGATGAGTTTCAATTATTTCTCTTATGACACTCATATGCAATTTGTGCATCTCAAATGCAAGGAGCACATCGATTGAGTCTCGGAGTGACTCATAGAATTTCAAAGAGATCAAAGGAAACTTAGACCAGGTGCAAGGTGTGCACAACATCAAGAAGCAACCAAGCGTTGAAGAACCTGAAACAGAGGAACGTCAGGTGGGTGAGAATAATTTATTTCCAAAGAAATCCTTCGATATGAATTATTGAAATCCCGAGGATGCAAGGTGTGCTTGGGGAATCAAATTCCTTTTAAGGATGAAGCTTAGAAGGGATAACACTTTAACAAGTGTTTATGATATCCAAGAGTCAAACTCGTAGAAGGAGCAAAGGTTCGAAAATTTTGAACACTTAGAAAATCTTCTAAGTCAGAGAGATCAGAAGCTCGGGAGGAGGAGTGACAGTGGTCGTTGGATCACAGTGCAATGGATCAACATACGTTTGATCAGAGTAAGGTGCATGAGCCTTAGTGCTTCGTACACTTAGGAGAGAGAATTCACCAAGGGTTGAGAACTAAGATTTTTGAAGCCCGAAGAACCATTAGATATCATGAGTCCAGGAGGAGGCAAGTTTGAAACTTGAGATTTCCGAAGTGCGGAGAGCCGAAGGGCCAGAGATAATCTAGACCGTTGGATCCAAGAGGACACGTGTGGACAAGTCAAAATATCCATAGGAAGGTGAAGGTTGAAGTGTTGAAACAATTGAAGCTCGAAGATCTGAAGAGACAAGAACCGTCGATCTATAAGTGGACACTTGTCAATAGATCGCAAGCTCCGGGTAAAGTTGTTGTGGATTTTTAGTTGAGAACTGAGACTGCCAAACCCTGAAGCCCCGAAGTGATTCAAAGTTTCCCACTCTAGGAGAGATGTGGCATAGATCCGTGCACTTCAGGTAAAGTCCCGAAGTAATCCTCGATTGTTAGATCAAGAGGACACGCGACATAAATCCACATACTTCGTGGGGAGAGAAAAGTTGAGAGCTGAAAAGTCCGAAGTCCGGATACACGAAGGGATCGCAGCCGTTGATCCGAAGAGGACACACATCAGTGGATTAGAGTCTTCGGATAAAATCCAAGGAAGGAAAGGGTTGAATTTTGAGAACTCCGGAGTCCGAAGTTCTAGAGTGCACCATTGATTTCACGGGACAGGTGTTCGTAGATTATCAACTCTAGAGGATTGGAGTATGGAAGAGAGTTGGGTTTGAGATTTCAAAACCCTAAAGTCCGGAATTACAAAGAGATCATACCCATTGATCTCGAAGGGATAGATCTGGCTCGTGGATTTGGAAGACGTGGATCTGAACCGTCAATTTAGGAAATATTGTCAAGATTGCGAGATCAACAATCCCGTAGCATTGCGAAGATAGGAGTTATGTGGATTTTAAAATATTGAGGGCGGACCGCAATCCAAACCATGGTTTCGTCAAGAGGACACGTGGACGTTGGAGGAGCATTGCGGGCCCAAAATTAGTTTGACTTCAAACCACTTGTGGCCATGCCCGCAATCATGTGGTCATCACCCAAGGTCATATCATGAGAGAGATAATGCCCAACACTCTGAGATTTCACAAGAAAGTGAAAGGGAAGGTCACAGGCTCCATTTAAACCTGCACCAGCAAGACAAAAGGGCTTGTGTGTAGTCACAGAACGAGACCATTGAGGTTTCAGAGAGTCACTCGACTCGAGAATCAGAGATCCTTTGACTGAGAGGTCATGTAGCCCTACAAAGGAGTAGGGGGGCTGCATTAGGTGGTATCATAGCTGATATTGAGTTTGTTTGCAGACAATAGACAAAAGGAGAAAGGAGACGAATTGATATCATTTGTGGTATCAAGAAAATTTAATTTATGTTTGTAGGTAACACAGTGGAATCATGCCACCTAGGAGGCATAGAGAGAACGCAGAAATGGAAGAAGAAATGAGGCGACTCTGAATGAGATCGGATGCCATGGAAACAACATAAAGAAGAGCACCAGATGCTAGAGATATCAGTGAAGCGTAGAGCAAAGAAGAAGAGGTCAAAGAAAATGTAGCATAGGATGTTGCACAAGATCTCTTAATAAAATATGTTTCAAATATAGGAGCCAGAGAAAGAATAGAGGCACCGATGTATGAAGGCAATTTAGAAGTTGACGAATTGTTAGATTGGGTATGTTCTATGAAAAAATACTTTGATTACAAAGATGTCGAAGAAGACAAGCTGGTGAAGCATGCAGTGACAAGACTGAAAGTTCATGCATCGCTATGGTGGGATGAACTGCAAGCCAAATGCATGAGAAATGGTAAGCATAAAATTAAAACATGGTATAGGATGGTAGCTAAGGTGAAAGAAAAATTTATCTTAAAGGACTATGAAATCAATCTGTTTAGGAGATTGCAACACCTGAGACAAAAGATCTTATCAGTGAAGGAGTACACTGAGGAATTTTACAAACTGAACATCAGGGCTGGATAGAAAGAGAATGAAGATGAAAAAACAAGTAGATACATCAATGGGATGAGATATGAAATAGAAGAGGAAATAAACATGATTTATGTTATTAAAGTTGAGGATGCTTATCAAGAATCCTTGAAAGATGAAGATAGATTGGCCAGGAAACAAAGCCAACGAAACAGAGGAGGAAATTCAAGAAGAGGTAAAGGAACCAATAGAGAGAAGTTCCAGAAACCGAAGCATGAAGATGAAAAACAACATAGTCACCATGAGAAAGGTGGAAGTTCTAAAGAAGGAAAACACGGAGGGAGAAGTTCATTTTCCAGAGGACGAGGAAGAGCCAAAGGAGGCATAGTTAAATGTTATACCTGTGGAAAGAAAGGACACAAATATTATGAATGTCCCGAGAGAAAGAAAGAAGGAGGAAGTGAATCACATGTTGTTGAAGCACAAAAACATGTGGAAGAAGAAGCAATAGAAGGAGGAAATAACTTCATGATGAGGAAAATTCTTCTTGAACCAAAGAAGGATGTAGAAGAACTAGTTCAATGAACAAGTTTTTTCAGAACTGCTTGCAAGGCGAAAGACAAAGTTTGCAAGGTGATTATAGATAGTATGAACACTAACAATCTAGTATCCACAGAGATGGTGGAGAAGATGGAGTTGAAGACAAATGCACATCCAAACCCATACAAGGTATCGTGGTTGCAGAAAGGACATCAAGTAATGGTAATTCAACAATGCCGAGTTGAATTTTAAATAGGAGGTTATAGGGATCAAATATTATGTGATGTATTTCCTATGGATGTCTGTCATATTTTATTGGGGAGACCATGGAAGTATGATAGAAAAGTTATTCATGATGGGAGAAAGAATACTTAAACCCTAGAAAATAATGGTAGAACACATATGTTGTTACCAATCAAAGACAAAGAGAAAAAGAGGGAATCTAGTTCAATTATACTTCTCATGAGTGGGAAGGAACTCTTGAATGAAGTGAAGAAGGATAAAGAAATACAATTTGTTGTAGTGAGAAAGCCTAGAGTTATCCTTACAAATACTTATGTGGAATATTTTCCTGAACAAATCCAGGAACTGTTATAAAACTTTGCTGACATAGTAGTGAATGAGTTACCTCACTCATTGCCACCCATTAGGAGTATAATCCATCACATTGACCTTATTCCAGGAGCTAGTTTACCAAAGAAAGAAACATATAGGTTGACACCTAGGGAGAATGAGGAAGTCAAAAATCAATTCCAAGAGTTGTTGGATAAAGGTTTAGTCAGAGAAATTCTAAACCCATGCGCAGTACCAACTGTGTTAAGTCCAAAGAAGGATGTAGGATGGAGAATGTGTACAGATTCCCGAGCCATCAACAAGATAACCATTAGGTACAGATTTCCTTTACCAAGTATGGATGATTTGATGGATTGTTTGAGTGGAGAAAACTATTTTTCCAATATAGACTTGAAGAGTGGATATCGTCAAATAAGAATGAGAGAGGGAGATGAATGGAAAACAAAATTCAAGACAAATGAAGGATTGTTTGAATGGTTGGTCATGCCATTTGGGTTGACAAATGCACAAAGCACATTTATGAGATTGATGAATGAAGTATTGAAAGACTTCATAGGAAAATTTTTCATAGTATATCTGGATGACATATTAATCTTCAATAATACAAGGAGAGAACACTTAAGATATCCGACATCAGTGATGGAAAAGTTGCAGCAAGAAAACTTGTTGATAAATCTAAAGAAAAGTTCCTTTATGAAGACATAACTCATATACTTCGGTATTGTGATCTCTTCAAATGAATTGAATATGGATCCAGAAAAGGTGAGAGCAATCAGAGAATGGCCATCGCCAAGCATCATATTCGAGGTAAGAAGTTTTCATGGGTTAGCAAGCTTTTATAGAAAGTTTATCGGAAATTTCAGTGGTATATGTGCATCCATGTTGGAAATTGTGAAAAAGAAACACAAGTCTTTTAAATGGACAGAGGAAGCTAAAAAATGTTTCAGAGTGTTGAAAGAGAAGATCAAAGAACAACCAATTCTGGTCTTACTAGATTTTGGAAAGACATTTCAAGTGAGGTTTGATGCAAGTGGATTAGCTATTGGAGAAGTCTTGAGTCAGGATAATAGGCCAGTTACTTATTTCAATGAGAAGATGAATGACGCCAAGAAGAAGTATTCCACATATGACAAAGAATTTTATGCAGTGATTCAAGCTTTGAAGAAGTGGAGACACTATCTAATTCCTAAATAATTTGACTTGTACAATAATAATCAAGCTTTGCAATTTATTACTAGGCAAGAAAAGTTGAATCAGAAACATGCAAAATGGGTAGAATTTATGAAAATTTTTACTTTTGTTATTAAGCATATTGTTGGAACTGCTAACAAAGTTGCAGATGCTTTGAGCAGGATGATTTTGATTGCACATAAATTCCAAGTGGAGACCTTAGGGTTTGAACACCTCAAGGAAGCTTATGAGGCATGCAAAAATCCTTTGTTAGGAGACAGAAGCCCATGGACTGAATATTTGATCGAGGATGGATTATTATTCAAAGGGAGCCAATTGTGCATACCGAAATGATCAATGAGAGATAACATGCTGAAAGAGAAACACAATGGAGGTTTAGCTGGACATTTTGGTCACAATAATACATTTTCACAACTGAGTAATTCGTATTATTGATCGAGCATGAGGGCAGAGGTGAAAATGTTTGTGAACAAATGTAGAATTTGTCAGTATGAAAAAGGAAGACAATAGAAAACTAGTTTTTATTGGCCATTACCAATTCCAGAAAGGCCGTGGGATGCAATCAATATGGATTTTGTTTTGGGATTGTCTAGAACTCAAAAGGGAGCGATTCCATATTTGTTGGGGTGGACGGATTTTAAAAAATGGCACATTTCATACCATGCTAGAAGACAAACGATGCTACACATAGCCAATTTGTTTTTCAAAGAAGTAGTGAGACTACATGGATTGCCAAGGAGCATAGTCTCAGACAGGGACACCAAATTTGTAGGACACTTTTGGAAGACTCTATGGAAGAGGCTGGGGATGACCTTGTCCTTTAGTTCAACATATCATCCTCAGACATATTGAAAAACTAAATTAGTAAACAAGAGTCTAGGAAACTTTTTGAGAAGTTTAGTCACTGAGCAAGGTTGTTAATGGGATCAGATTCAGGCACAAACAGAATTTGCATTCAACAATTCAGTGAAGAGGAGAACAGGAAAAATTCCATTTGAAATTGGGTATGGTATACAACCAAGAGGGATTACAGAGTTGAGAGATCTAAATCAATATGAGTTCAGAAGTGTTGGAGTAGAGGATTTTGCAGCAGAAATGTAGAAACTCCATGACAGAGTTAGAGGACATCTACAAGACAACAACCAGAAATACAAGAGAAGAGTTTATCAAAAGAGGAGAGAAGTTCAATTTGACGTTGGAGATGAAGTTTTAGATCATTTGAGAAAATAAAGGTTTCCAAGAGGAACGCATAACAAGTTAAAGACGAAGAAGATAGGATAATGCAGGATTCTCAGAAAATTTGCAGCCAATGCTTATGAAATTGAGTTACTAGACAATGTTGGGATATCACCGATATTCAATGTTGCAGACCTGTATCCTTACAAGAGAGATGAGGCAGGAGAATCACATGATCAGAAATAAGTTCAATGGGAAGAACAATTTCCGACAGCAGAAAAACCTCAGATGGAGAAAATCATCGAACAAAGAGATGGAAATAAGACGAAGAGGAAGACATATCTTGAATATCTAGTGAAATGGAAAGATCATCCAATGGAAGATGCAAGTTGGGTCACATAACCTGATATTTTGAAGCATGTAAAGACAGTGCAGGAGCTCATGGACAGGATTCCACAAAATTTTTAACCAAAGGAGTATGATGCAGGAGCATCGCTTCCAAAGTCAAAATGCAAGCGTGGAGGCAAAGGAACAACATCTCAGCATGACAGAGTTTCAAATCAGAAATTAACTGAGAATTAAATCGATTTGTTGAGATATTTTTGAAAGAATCATTTTTAAATATGCCATGTTTGTAAATCCATGAAGGACTGTAAGGGGTTGTAGATATTGAGTGTTGACTCTTATTTGGAAATAACTATTAGTTATTGTAATAGGACAAAGTAGGTAACCGCTGAGAGTTTGATAGGATAGGTTGCAGACAGGACAACAAGAGCTCGTGGAGCCGGTCCTTAGATAGTTTTTTGTTGCATTGTAAAATTATTATGAGATTAGGAGATGATGAGATAGAGATCAGAGAGATCATTAGAACAAAATAGAGTGGAAGAAACACTATGTAATTTATTTTCATGAATGAATAGAACATACATAATTGTCCCAAATCCTCAGACTGTGTTCATTTAACGTGTGATTGAATGAATGTGATATTCTGTGTGTATGGTTATTTTCAGTTTGATTCATGTATGATTGTTTGATAGGTTGATTGTATGTGTTCGTGATGAAACTGGATGAGTTTCAATTGTTTCTCTTCTAACACTCGTATGCAAGGTGTGCATCTCAAATGTAAGGAATGTGTCGATTGAGTCTCGCAGTGACTCGGAGAAGTTCAGAGAGAACAAAGGAAACTTAGACCAGGTGCAAGGTGTGCACAATGTCAAGAAGCGACCAAGCGTCGAAGAACCCAAAGCAGAGGAACGCCAAGTGGGCGAGAAGAATTTATTTCCAAAGAAATTCTTCGATATGAGTTATCGAAATCTCGAGGACGCGTGGTGTGTGTGGGGAATAGAAATCCTTTTAAGGACGAAGATCAGAAGGGATAACACTTTCACAAGTGTTGACAAGATCCAAGAGTCAGACTCGTAGGAGGAGAAAAGGTTCGAAACTTTTGAACACTTAGAAAATATTCTAAGTCGGAGAGATCAAAAGATCAGGAGGACGTGCGACAGTGGTCATTGGATCACAGTGCAATAGATCAACAACTGTCTGATCAGAGTAAGGTCGAAGTTTTGAAACACCTAAAGCCTGAAGAGTCGAAGAGTCGAGATCCGTCGATCTATAACTGGACACTTGTCAACAGATCGCGTGCTCCAGGTAATTTTGTTGTGGAGTTTTAGTTGAAAATTGAGACTGTTGAACCCCGAAGCCCCGAAGTGATTTAGAGCTGTCAGATCTAGGAGAGACGTGTCATAGATTCGTGCAATCCTAGTAAAGTCCTGAAGTAATCCTCGATCATTAGATCAAGAGGACACGTGGAAAAAATCTGCATACTTCACGGGGAGAGAAAAGTTGAGAGTTTAAAAATCTGAAGTCCGGATACGCAAAGGGATTGCAGTCATTGATTTGAAGAGGACACACGTCAGTGGATTAGAGTCTTCGAATAAAATCGAAGGAAGGAAAGGGTTGAAGTTTGAGAACTCCAGAGTCCAGAGTTCCAAAGTGATCAACACCGTTGATTTCACGGGACAGGTGTTTGCAGATCGCCAGCTTCAGAGGTTTGTAGTATGGAAGAGAGTTGAGTTTGAGATTTCAAAATCTCGAAGTCTGGAATTGTGAAGAGATCATACCCGTTGATCTCAAACGGACAGATCTGGCCCGTGGATTTGGAAGATGCAGATATGAACCGTTAGTTCAGGCAATATCATTGCACGGAGTTGAAAATATGGAGGGTGGTTTGCAATCCAAGCCGTGGTTTCATCAAGACGACACATGGAGGCTGGAGGAGCATTGTTGGCCCAAAAGTAGTTTGACTTCAAACCACTTGTGGTCACGCCCGCAATCACGTGGTCATCACCCACATTCATATCATGAGAGGGATTTTTTGAAAAGGAGCTAACGCCCAGAACTCTGAGACTTCACAGGAAAGCGAAAGGGAAGGTCGCGGGTGCCATTTAAACCTGCACCAGCAAGCTGAAAGGGCTTATGTGTAGTCACAAAACGATACCGTTGAGGTTTCAAAGATTCATTCGACTCGAGAATAGAATATCCTTTGACCAAGAAGTCATGTAGCCCTATGGAGGAGCAGGGGGGCTGCATCAATTTTCATCCTTTTCTTGAATTTTGCATTCATCTAGTTTCTTTGTGCTTTTAGAGATCTGTTCATATTTTTTTGTATTGAGACTGTCAACTCCTTTTGTGGATTTCTAGAAATCTATGGTAACCTTGTATTTCAAATCTATCAACTCTCTCTCTAGTTCAATGACTCTATTTTTGGAAGTGTTGAGGGTGTTGGTTACCTCAAGGAAAGATGAGGCATTTAGCTCTGCAAAATTGTGGAGTGCAGAGGCTACTTGAACTACGTTTTCTTTAGGATCATGCCAGGCTTTCCATTCTACTACCCTCCCTGCAGATGATTTTGACTTCATGTCTTCTCCTCTTTTTCTCTTGTTCGATCTCTTCTCGATAATTCTTATCATGTTATCAAAATAGTAGTCTCCAATGGCAACTACAGAGCCCTCAAAATTCAAGGCTTGGGAGAAGAAGGATGAATCTCCTGGAATAGTACTTATGGGAGTGTATTCTTGAGGGGGTACATTCACAATGCCCATAGTGGGCGTTGTTGGAGAGCTAGGGTTTTGGCTTAAATTATGAAATTGTTGCTGCTTCAACAACTCTTCTTCCTTATTCTTAGCTTTAGCTTCATTAGCTACCCATTTTTCCTTTGCCTCATTATGTTATAGAAATATTTGCCTCACCCTATGCAAACTTGCACATAGGGCCTTTTTCCATTTCCCTATGCAGACTAGAAGTCCCCTTTTGCAAATTCTAGAGCTAAAAACATGAATTTTCCACATATACACACCCTATCTATATTACAACATGCATATACGTAGGTTGCACCACTACAACTCGTGTACATCGATATTTTTGCCTAAAATTAAAAAATGGTGTCAGGTTTCCATGTCATGTCACGAGATCTATGATCATTGGCCTTCCATATACTAGAAACGTCCCTAATTGACCCTTCAGTTCCACTTGAAGGCTATAAATGGGCCAAATCTGAGCTATGGAAAAAAGGAGAAGAATTCAACTTCTTGAGCAAAGTTACTCTGGAGAAATTATTTACTTCACATTGAGTCTGCATCCCTTTGTCCTTTAAATCTGAACACATTGTTTATCCCCCAAGCTCTTCCCTTATTGATTGAGAACCTCATTGTCACTCTTATATGAGATTACCTTTGGTGGAGGATTGAAGTGGTGGAGGCCCAGCTGGAAGGAACTTATTTTCTCGTTTCCAAACCGTGCCGAAACATAATTTTGTAACTTATTCACTTCTGTTGATTACATCTTAATAGAAATACTCTTTTCTTGTCCAATTGATATCTTGCGAATATTTAAATTATTATTCCATGGGCGTATTTGTTATGAATATTGATAGATTACGCTATTGAATGCGCTAACATTATATATTATTACTATATGCTTGCATTTCTTGGTTGTTGAGGATTATTTATAGGTGTATTGCTTTGGGTCAAGTGCTCAATGGTGGACTTCATCGAACGTCTAGATGAGGTAGGCATTTTGTCTTGTCTTTCTAGCATATTTGTTTATATAAACATAGTTAGCAAATTAATGAGAACTGTGACCTCAAAACGAGAACTCTAGCCCTTAAAACCCATATTTTTTCATAAAAAGCATGAAAATCAAACCCCAAATCAAAAAGTGGTGCTACCGGTAGCACCATTTTTTGTAACCGGGTCAAAATTACAACTTTTTTCAAGCATGTGCTTAAAGGATCAAATGGCTTCTCAAACAAGCTTTAAAAGAAACCCCTAAATCAAAAAGTGGTGCTACCGGTAGCAACATTTTTTGTAACCGGGTTAAAATTACAACTTTTTTCAAGCATGGGCTTAAAGGATAAAATGGTTACTCAAAAAAACTCTAAAATCAACTCCCAAATCAAAATGTGGTGCTATCGATAGCACCAATTTTTATGTTTGGGTCAAAATTACAACTTTTTTCAAGCATGGCCTTAAAACATAAAATAGTTGCTTAGAAAAACCTTAAAATCAACACTTAAATAAACACATGACGCTACCTAAAGCAAAATGTTTTTTCTAAACGCTAAAATTACAGCTAATTACGACCTAATTCAAACTGTGGTCTTGACAACAAATCCCTACACGAATAAAAAACCCAAAATTAAATCCTAAATGGTCACTAGAGAGAAAAAAAAAAATCTTGATATATATATGTTTTTTAATGAAGACAAAATCATTTTAAAATATATTCAAATCAAATTTAAAGAAAAACAATAAAGGATAAAGATTGTGAAAACCAAAAACCTAAAAGGAAATGAAAAAAAATTGTGATGAAAACTATGATTTTAAAATAAAATATTTTTTTCAAAACAAAATAATAAATATATATATATATATATTTTTTAAATATTAAAAGAGTCATCAAAATAAAAAAACTAAAATAACAAAATTCAATTAAAAAAAAACTGTGCTTATGAATTTTTTCGTGGAAGTATTTAAAAAACATAGAACATATAGTGCAGGGTTTTATATAATTTGTTTCTTTATATATAAAACATATAAAATAGAAAACCATAGGAAACATGATTTTGATTTATAATTATATAAAACATATAATTGTTTCTTTATAGTTATATAAACATATAATTGTTTCTTTATATACATGGTTTTGACATGAAACTATGTATAACATTAAAGAGCCACTGACCTTCGAAATTTGTCATCTATACTCTTGAACTCAACAATCTCTAATCCTACGATGTATTTTACATGACTTTGATTTGAATCTAACCATAAGCATCTGTAAACCATCAAAATAAAAAAAAAAAACTAAAAAATAACAAAATTCAATTAAAAAAAAAAACCTTTAGCAACATAATTTTTTTTCATAAATATTTAAAAAAAAAACATAAAACATATAATTATATAAGTTTTATATAATTGTTTCTTTATATAAAACATATAAAACAAAACCATAAAACATGATTTTGATTTATAATTATATAAAACATATAATTGTTTCTTTATAATTATATAAAACATATAATTGTTTCTTTATATACATGGTTTTGACATGAAACTATGTATAACATTAAAGAGCCACTGACCTTCGAAATTTGTCATCTATACTCTTGAACTCAACAATCTCTAATCCTACGATGTATTTTACATGACTTTGATTTGAACCTAACCATAAGCATCTGTAAACTGCGATCATAAAATAATATATTGGAACGACTATTTTAACAAACACACATTAGAATCCAACCAGATTCCACGGATTGGTCGAGATAATTTGAACAATTCAAATAATGGAAACGGCTATTTGAACAACACAAAATACGACTCCCACCAGATTTCGATGGATAAAACCAAAAGCATGCAAGTAAATTGACCAACACATTAAATGCAAGATCGAACAAATATTTTTATATACATGGTTTTGACATGAAACTATGTATAACATTAAAAAAGCCACCAACCTTCGAAATTTTGTATATAAATCAAAACCATGTATATAAAACAATTATAAATCAAAACCATGTATATAAAGAAACCATGTTGATGGCTAAGTTGCCTCCATGAGGATCTATTCAGCATACACGATAGAAACAATATTTTAGCTAACGTTGTTGGTGGGGATCTATTCGACTTTACTCTATGAAATTTTGACTACGATACGTTTTTTAGAATTTGAATATCGGTGGTAAATAAATAATAATAACAATTCATCTCTGCAAACCAATCAAAGTTGGCGCGATGCTCTGCATCCTCCATGAGCCAGCCTTTAGGATTACGTAGGCGTGCATGGGCCACAGGTCAGACCCACGAGGGGTTGGGGTGATGTCGGCTTTGCAAAACAATCAATGCTGACGCGATGCTGCGTAAGCCCCGATCCGCAAGCTTGGCGAGGTCCTATGAATACGGGCCACAGGTTAAGAGCCAGCGAAAGGGCTAACGATGCGGACAGCCAGCCCCAACCTGAGGCGGCCAAGTCACCTAAACGCCCACAGGACCTGAGCCAAGCCCACGGAGAGCTGAAACGATGCCTGACATCACGCCAACCCCCAACAAACCTAACCCAGGTCCTTTGACAGATCCATTAACATATATATGTAAAACGCAATATATATTTTATATATAAAACATATAATATATGTTTTTATATATAAAACATATATTATGATTTATTTATAAAACATATTATAATTATATGTTTATATATGGAAACATATATTATGGTTTTATTTATAAACATAATATATAAAACATATAATTATATGTTTTTGTATATAAAGCATATTATGTTTTATATATAAAACATATAATTATATATGTTTTAATATATAAAACATATATAATTATATGTTTATGATTTCTTTTAAATATTTATGAAAAAAATTATGTTTTTAAGTTTTTAGTTTTTTTTTAATATTTTTTCAAAATTTGAAGGCATTTTTTATCATTTTTTAATAAAAGCTTTTTATTTTCAATATTTTTTAGGCTATAATTTCTTTTTCGTTTTTTTTTTTTACTATTTTCTATTACTTTATATATATATATATATATATATTTTTTAATTTTATGGTTTTTTTACTCTTTAATTTTTTAGGTTTTCTTTCAATGATTGTTTTAATATAAATTTGTTTTTTAAAATTGGTATTTTTTTTTTTTAATTTCAATTTTTTGTTTCTTATTTTGTTTAGTTTTAATTCATAAAAAAAATGAATTATATATTTTTGGTAAAAATATTTTAAAATAGTGTTATTTAACCACAATTATTTTCTATGTATTGGAAATTAAAAATAAAATAATATATGTTAAAATGATATTTTCACTATATTTAAAAAGTATGGAACCATAATTTAATTAAGGACACATAATTACATGAAAATCTTAATTTAAAAATAAATGGTGTACAACATTTTTAACATTGGATTAGGACATTTTGGAAATATGATTTTTCAAGTAAAAATAGTACACAACTATATTAAGTTATCCAGAGCATTGACAAAATACACGGAGATATAGTTCTAAGCCACCAAAAATGATGTCAGTTTACTGGAAACTAGCATAGTTTGGAAAACTATTTTGCCCTCTGTCATGCAGAAGGAAGCGGAGAGATGGCCATAGTTCAAGTTTACATGTAGTAACAACATGATTAAACATAAAACAAACTAGCAAAAAAGAACCTAGATACCCAGTGACCCATCTCCCTTTCTTGTCTGCCACGTGGACCTATTTGCGGGATGGCGAATGGTAGCGCCTGAGAATGGACATTGCTCTTCTTTGGAGCATTGGATACAACGTCAAGGAGCAGAATCGAGGCCGTACCATGAAGAAGACTCATTATACGGTCTTCCATGTGGCCTCGAGGTTGAACACCGGATCGGATGCTTTGCGGAGGAAGGACCATGAAGTCATGATTACTGCGTCATTGAAGATTTAGTTCCTCACTTCCCGTTCATCCCAACTCACGGCCTCGATCTCCGGTCAATTACGCGCGTGGCTTCCTCCTTCATCCACAGTGCGGTCTTGTCCACGTTCCCTTGACATAAGCCTTGTCCACGAGTCGTCCTCACGTCGTTACACCTTTCGGCATGGTGGTGGTGTAATCACCAGTCACGGTATCTCTTGATGATACACATAGGAATTCTTAGTCGTTTTTAGGACCCGCTTCCGGCATCACGTAAAGTCCGGCTATGGCTTGGGGTTCCGGGGGTGGTCACGAATTCCTCCACGAACGACTTTTCTTCAACATAGCGGGTTGGAAACTCGTCCACGGTGCCACCCTCAGGACTACTTCCAAGATCAATTGCCATGGTATGACTGCTACACTTTGTCCCAGTCTCAACAATAATGGCATGCAAAGCCAAATGGTCGGCGCGTGCCCTGCAATTAGAATGGAGGTCGCCATCGACAGAGTGCGCTCTAAGTTCTTCCTCCTTTTCCTTTGCTCTTTGTGGGTGTACCGGGCCAAGCCTTGACGAGGCCTGCCTCACTTCCTAGTCATTGTTGATGAGCAGTGGATAAAAATGCAGAGAGAATACAACAAAATGAAAGTAAGCCAAGACGATAAGGAACCAGAACTGCACGGAGTTCCCAGCAAACGGGGAGGTCCAAGCGGAAGCGGAACATTTGTCGATTTTCGAAGTTCAAATTACCAAATGAAATTGGCGGATATCCATAAATACTGTCATGTTGAGTCGCGGTGTCAGTGAGCTTTGTATGAGGGAGGAGTCCCTCTCCGTGCATAAAAGCGGGATATGATAATTGACTACCATAAATTAAATGGAGAGAGGATGGGTGGCGGCCATCATCATTTAAACCCAGGCTTAGTGCTAATCCTGCTGTCACCCCCTTGTCGCGTGTCACCCCATCCGGGGCAACATGGAAATATGATTAAAAGCACCGAATACAAATTAAAAATAAATAAAAGTATAAAAGTTTGAAAATAGATGAAAAAACAGCATTGAAAAAAAATAAAATAAAAAGAATTTGAACAATTTGAAAATAAATGAAAAAGCAAGCATTTCAAAACAAAAAGTGGAAACCTTATGTAATGAGGAAAATTTAAAATATCAAAACCACCTAAAAACGGAGGGGTGCTACCTGTAGCACCATTTTTAAAAGCGAGGTAAAAAATTGGACCCCAAAGGAGGAGAAGTATGTAAGAGTTCTGGATTAAGTTGGTAACTATGTTTATAGAATACTTGAGATCAGAGTTTATTTAAGCGGTTGTTTCCATCTTTGTTTTGATTACCCTATCCATAGAGATTTTCCTGCATTAACATAATTGGCGACCATACCGAGGGGGATACAATCTTTTTTGAGGTTTGGTGTTTCTCCTTAGATTTCTACTCGTTTATATTGAGTTTCTTGTAGTATGATTTCTTGACAACCTATATTCACTCACGAATTACGAGTTTCTTAGCCTTATCCTTATCATGAATGTGTTTTAACACATATACATGAGTTTTTTCTTGATAATTAGTACATCTGGCGTGTTGTCCTTGCAAAGAAGCATACATGCAGCTTTTCAGCATGAACAGTCGCGTGCATCACCCTTTGTTGCTTGGTTGTTTGGTTTGATGGTTTTTGGGTAGGTTTGATGATTGTTGTTGAGTTTTCTTGGGTCTCTATTGTGGCTGTTAAGTGTGTGGAATAAAAAATAAACTTGTCTTTGGTTGAGTTTTTGGTAGGTGTCTTTCTCATCATCTTTTCATTTGATTTTCCTTGCATCTTGGGATGGGTGTTTTGATCCTTGATATATGTATCCTACTTGGTTTGTCTCTGTTTACATACATTAGGGTCACATATGAAGTTGTTGTTCAATCTTTGCATTTTCATTTCTCTTATATTGAAAATACAAAATGATGAGCATTTTACATTGTTGGCAATTTTTTTTATCTCTCGAGCCTTTGCCATTTATCTTAGTACTTGTAAAGAAAGATTGCAATTTATTTAGAATTAGGTGAATTCAAGGTGCATTAGTGAAAATCATATCATTCATTGAAATTTAAAGTAAGGACTTTGCATTATTTTCATATTTATTTATTTTACTTGTTGGGTCATAACATCACTAGTTTCAACACCATATTCTTTGAGTTAAAACAATCCATTAAAAGAAATAGCGTTAATTTAAATTGATTAGTAATGATTTTATATTTATAAGGTGCACAAACTAGCTTAGGATTTAGAACCTTGGAATAAGATTTTGTTAGTAAAATTCTCCAAGCCTATTAAGAACAACATATGTGTCTGAATAAGAAAGTGGAGAAATCCATTGTATAATTGCTAATATCAAGAGGCTCCACTTACACCAAAAGTTAATGAGGCCACGTGAGGTTGGTTGAAGGAATATCCCCTCGATACCTTCTTAGCATCGGATATATTTATGGGGATCTATTAGTATGTAGAATATTAATAGATCCCTTACCTCTGTGAGAAGTGGTACTTTCAAGGTTTAGGGCTTTGTTACCCTACCCATATAGTGGACTGGACTTATGAGATGTTAGATACGTGCATCGGTTATACCATGGTTTCTTAGTTTCTTGACTTAGATGCTTGTTATCACACAATTTGTAGCTAGGAAGAAAAGGCTATAAAGTAGAAAGCCAAAATGGCGTAACAAGAACATATCCCACCCAATTTCATCGCGATGGGGAGGTTGCTCTTTAGGGAGGTGAGGCCCGAGGGAGACGTCCACGGTGACCCAGGGTTTTGAAGAGGCTAAAGGATGATCAAACAAATGACAAGTTTCCCCCTTCATATCTCCTGTCCAGTGTTCAGGATAAACAACCAATAATAAGGTAAAACCCAAAGAAGTGTACATGCATGGAACAAAACAACAACAAACTGATACATGCAAACTATTCAATGGGTTAGTACTTCCTTCCTTAGAGAGAGACTATATGATGTTCAATATAAGTAATTTGAAGAAGAGAGTAAATGTTGGCAATTCAATGTTTACAAAATAAGTAAGGATTAAAGTAAATGTCACTTCACCAATAAATGCTAGAGCGATATGGCATTCAATGCAACAAATGCGATGCTGCTCAATTAATGCCTTTAACTACCATTCAATTGTTCATAAAATGAAACATTGATGCATTAAAAGATGTAATAACCAAGGATGGCGTCAACAACTAAGGTTAATTAAGTTAGCTAGAGCTAGGGTTAGTGTGGTTAGGGTTTCAATTGAAAATTTTTGAGAGTGTTTAGATCAAGTTCTTACTTCAACGTTAGAGGACTTTCATATCGGTGCCTTAGGGTTTAATGGAGTCACAAGTGAGGGCCTTAATAGTTGAAGGAGGTGAGATTTTTAAAGGACTAGAGGGATAGGATTTTGAAGTGTTGCTAAAGCGAGGCTTCAATCCACTTAACCTGGGGAGAAAGGCTCATAGGTGTTGCCTAAAGCAAGGCCTGAGTGCTCTCTCCTCCTCTAGGCAAACAACAAGCTCAAATGAAATACAAAATCAAGACAAGGGGCTTAAAGGGGAGAGTGTTGCTAAGGCAAGGCTCTTTCATCAAACCCTAAAATAAAATGGCCCTAAGTGTAGATGACCTGGAGGCCGGGGCGTCCTCTTCCTCTTGAAGTCAAAATGGTGCGGCTAGCTAAAGGGAGGAAGAAAAATGAGAGTGTAGTTGTAAGCTAGGCTCTCTTTTTCTCCTCCAATGTCTAAAATATTTTTCTATCGGGGGACATGAGACAAGGACCTACTTGTGCTTGTCACCTAGGGTTTGATTCAACAAATTATAAATACATGCAAAGAAAATAAGACTACAATCATTCATTTAAAGTTTTGGAAAATATTTACAATTCATCAAAATAACCATGGAAACCCTAGTTGTAACACCTTCCTTCAAAGAAAAACACCATAGAATGCCAAGAATATCTTCCTTCAACAGTGCACCTTCCTTGAATTCATCAATAACCCAAAATGAAGTTGCAAAAAGTGAAGACCTCACTAAGTGGTGAGTAAGTTGTGATGCTAAAATGAGGATCAAAATCCTCGATATATACTATACAATGACCTAATTTTTACGTTTTGGGTCATAAAAGGTATGATAAGGCCATCTTGTCAAAATCATATGGATTTTTACATTAAATGCTAAGTAGAAACCCTAATTAAGCAAAAAAGAAAGTAAAATCCCCTTGTTGGGGTCCTAACCCAGCACATGGAGTAGATCTATTATATTAGGATGTAATAGGGTCAATATTAATAAGGCCTTTCAATGAAAACTTGAGGAATAAGGAAGATGTAAGAAGACCTAATAGAAGCTTTAAGCTACTAGAGGATCTTCACCTCTAGATACTTCTCTTGATAGACATATTTAGTATAAATAAAGGTCGGTATGAAAACCCTAGCTTGGATATTATTGTAGCAGTGTTGCTTTCGATTAGGTTGCCCCTCGAAGAGAGCTGTAAACATTAGCACTACGAGATCAAGTGTTATTTATGTTGTTGTTCTTATATCATTTCTATGTTATTGTGGAGATTATGCTAGATATATTACTTTTATTATGCCATTTCTAGTATTTTTTTTGTTCTGCATATTTATTATATACGGTATCTTGCAAGTGGTATCAGGCACTTTCCTTGGTATAAATTGTGGGATTTTTTTTCCGGGGTAGAGATGTATTACGGCATCTTAAATCTATAGATCGTCATTCACAGCATAACCCAGCGGTTGAGGGATTCATACACGAGGAAATACAAGTGGTTCTTAAAGCGCTGTCATTAGCCACCAGCGTAACCCTTATTTAGTGCCGCTTAATTGGTTAGCGCATCGAGACAACATATACGGATCAACCTAGATTTCACAAGCCCTCTTTAGATAAACCTATGATGCGTCGGACTGCTATAGTGTCACCGGTTAACACTCGAGGGAAGATACTCTCTAGTACACGGGTAGTGGTGAATGCCGGATAAAGGTTACGGTCTATCCTCCTTAGTTAGTTCCCTAAGATATTGGGCGAGTACTACTATTGGACCCTGCTGGTATATCAGAGAGCTATAACAAAATACAAACCCTTGTCTATAGAACCAATGAATACCTAACCCTTGGGGAATGAAACATAAACAAATTAAAGCAGGGCTAGATCTATTGTTGCTGCAATTGTGTGTTGGGTTGCCAAGTAAATACATTTATTTCTAGTTAATCATTTGGGGATTTCATCGCTGCGGTGTCTTTAGATCGGAGTATAACTACGTAGGTGTAAAAAAAAAAGGTAAATTTTTTCACCCATTATTTGAGACCTATTCCATTGGATTCATCTCTACCCTTATCACATTCATCCATATCATTTTCGGCAATTTTTTGACCCCACCCGCCCTTTTCAGTTCCCCCATCATGGCCTTACGTGCCAAGATCACGGAAACTTCGCTTCAACACACCTTGCAATCTGGTTTCCTCGAGACCCAAAAAGAAGAGAAACAACTCAATGCTATTGTTGCCTCCATCGATTCATCCATCAATGCGACCATAAAGGCACAACCATGCGATCCTCAATGGAGGAAATCAAACAAGAGCCCGACCACCTAGCTTGAATCTTCCTTTGCATCCCTCTACACCAAAATCAAGATCCCTACCGATGACATTTTCTCTGAAGCACATCCAAAGCCCGAAGGCAAACATTCCTCCCATTCCATACCTTTCAAAACCAACACTTTCAACGTGACCTCGCCTTCTGCGATTGGATGTGACCAAATTTGATAGTCCAGATCCCATTGGTTGGGTAACCCAAATGGAACATTATTTCTTTTTATCGACATCATAGATGACTTGGCCAAACTCCGATATGGTGTTCTCCATCGATATCAAGAACGCTGGCAATAAGTGGCTATGGAGAAAAAATTCTTGTCAAAGGGTATATTGCTTGGACCCAATTTGTGGCAGGCTTTTATGAACACTTTGACACGGACGCCAACCATTTGGCCCGTTTGACAAAGTTGAAACAATCGAATAGTAGAAGACTTCATAGTTGCCTTTGAGTGCGACTTTTCAAGCGAGGGCATGGTGATGCTTTTCTTTGAGTGTTTTTATCCCGATTGGCCTCAGGAGGGAGGGGTTATGTCCTCATGGCTCGACCCTGGAGTTGGGTGGAGCTGCTAAAAGAGATAAAAAGAAGCACAATAGGTTGTATCATCTCAAAGCCGAAAACCCTCCTTAATCCTAAAAGCCCTAAACCCGTCCTCACTCTACTCCCTCGCCCCATTAAAAGATCCAAAAAGGTAATGCAGAATTTTGAAATGGATGAACGCAACTCAAAGGCCTTTGTTATAATTGTGATGACAAATATTTCCCAGGCCACAAGTGTAAGAGACAAAATATTTTTATCTCTGAGGATATTTTGGAGGAGGATGTTGAAACTCACCTTGTGCGAGTCACACGGAAATCCATGACATAGCAGATCCCTCAAACCCTCGAGTAGAACTAGTCATTTCATTCAATGCTCTCACTGGATTTTCGCTCCCCAAACCCTCAGGTTAATTGGTTACATCAAGCAGCAAAAGGTCATCATTTTTGGTTGATGGTGGAAAAGCCCATAATTTTATTCATCGTCATTTCTCAAGAAACTCATTGCTACATCCATCAGCAATTTCCATCATGATTGCCAATGGTGGTTCCATGAAATGTGGAGAACATTGTGAAAATGTCGTCTCAAGTTGAGGTGACTACCACCTAAAATCCCATATGTTTTTCTATCGACATGGGTGGTTGTGACATTGTGTTGGGTGTTGGTGGCTAAGAACTTTGGGTCCCATTCTCATGGATTTTAAGGGCATTAACCGTACAATTTGACCCGAGGAAGGCCACCAATATAAATTCCAAGGCATCCTTGTTGGTTCACACAGGTCATTAGTTCCTATCTCATGGAAAAGCTGCTAAAAAGGTCATTAGAGGTGTCATTGCCCAACTCCATCCCATCCAAGCAACAAAGACACAGGTCTTGCTTATGACCCAAAGTCCTCCTTTATAAACATCAAATGGTATTTTCCACTCTCAAGGACTCCCTCCTTCCCATGAGTGTTCATGATTATTTCATTCCCCTTGTATTTGGAAGCCTTCCTCCCAATATCGATATATGTCCACCCCTTTTCACAAAAATGAAATTGAGAAAATGGTCCGGGAACTCCTTAATCTGGTGTTATCCTCCCTAGTACAAGCCCTTCTCTTCTCTTGTAGTCATGGTCACGAAGAAATAAGGTTCTTGGAGAATGTGTCACGACCACATGCCCTCAACAAACTGACATTAAAGACAAATTTCCCCATTTACTTTCATTGATGACCTCTGGATAAATTGAGTTGCACCCAATTCTTTACTAAAATATATCTTCGCTCAGGCTATCACCAAGATGCATTATGAAGAAGGACATTCCCAAGATGTGCTTCAGCACTCATGAGGGCCTTTATGGAGGTTTTGGTCATGCCATTTTGGCTTGTGTAATGCCCCTCAACCTTCAAGCCTCATAAATCATGTTTTCATCCCTTTCTCTGTCATTTTGTCTTAGTTTTCTTTGATGATATCCTCATCTATAGAAAAACCTGGACAAACCATCTTACTCATGTGGATCAAAGTTCTCCATATCCTCTCTCGGCCACCAACTTTTCTGAAATAGTCTAAATGTTCTTTTGGTGCCTCATAAATTGAGTACTTGGGTCATCACGGTTGGTTAGGATGGTGTCAAGGTGGATCGAAAAGATTGAAGCTATGCAAGGCGGCGCGCAAAGACTCTCAAAAGCTTTGCATGGATTTTTGGGCTTAACGGGGTATTATTGCAAGTTTGTTAGAACCTACGGAAGATGCGGCTTTCCTCACTGCTCTCCTCAACAAGAACTCTTTCCCTTGGACTCCATTAAGCCACTCAAGCTTTTCAAACCTTGAAGCGACCATGTGCACCACTCCAGGTTCTGTCCCTTCTGATTTCACAAGACCTTTGTGTTGGAATGTGATACCTCGAGGAAAGTCGATGTTGTCCTTATGCAAGAGAATTGACCTTTGGCATTTACCAGCAAACAAGAAACTATCACGAAGGAATCTAGGAAAATCGATTTATGAAAAGGAAATGTTGGCTATTCTACATATCACGATCTGTGGTGCCCTTATCTCTTGAGGAAAGCTTCAGAAGTGAACCGATATAAAAGCCTCAAGTACTTTGCGGAACAAAGCATTTCCTCCCGGGAGCAGCAAAAATGGGTGACTAAGCACTTTGGTTATGATTATGAGATCATTTACAAGAAGGGAAAAGAAAATGTGAGTCGGCGGTCTGCAACGTCGAAAATATGAAGAAGGATCCTTTTCCGTTTCCTTCATTGTACCCGATTGGCTCAAAGGCTGTATTACTGAATGGCTTCAAGATCCAAAAGTTTGCATCGATCCAACAATTGCGGACCAAGGCTCTGGCTCCCCCAGAGGGTACTCTTGCCTCGAGGATGAGCTTCGATACAAAGTCATTTGTATTTAGTAAACAATCAAATATTAAATCCTTGGTACATTTTGAGCTTCATGCTATACCCACAACGGGGCACTCAAGGTTCACCAAAACATATGGCGAGCAGCGTTCTTTTACGGGATGGTATGAAGCGGGACATTAAGTAATTTTTATTTGAATGTGAGATGTCAATGCAACAAAGGGAGAAACAGTCAAATCTGAGCGCCACTACAACCGCTTAGATTCCACCTGTTGTTTGGAAGAATATCTCTATGGACTTTATTACGGGATTACCGTCGAGGGGTCATCGGTCATAATAATTGGTTGTGGAATCGAAAGCCTTTCCAAGTATTCTCATTTATGTTCTCTTCAACACCCATTCTTGTCCATGATGGCTCAAATTTTCATGGACCCGGTGTTCAATATTCATGGCATACCACACTCTATTATTTTTGATCATGACCCAACTTTCAAGCAATTTTGGCAGAAGCTGTTTTAAGCTACGGGGCGCAATATGCATTTTAGCATGGCTTATCATCCCGGAATGATGGTCAGAAGTTGTCAACCGTGTTTGGAAACACATGCGAGGTGTTTTTCCTCTAAAAACAACATCGATTGGGCTCAATGGATACCCCTAGCAGAATGGTGGCACAACACTTCCCTACCATACATCTACCCTCATGACTCCTTTTGAGCGGTATATGGGCCGAGAAGCCACCTTCGGTTCTCTCCTACTTACCGGGTAACTCGAAGGTCGAGTGGTTGATAAACACTACGGTTGAGAGGATATTATTCATACCCTTAAAGAGAACTTGGTCATGGCGTGAGAATGCATGAAGGAACAAAAGCGGATCAAAATTAAGCTCACGAGCGTCAATTTGTTGAAGGGGACCGTGTGTTTCTTCATTTGCAACCATACAAGCAAACTTCCCTCGGCCTCGATCGTGTATGACTGGCGCCCAAATTGTATGGTCCTTATCGGTTCTCCAGCGTGTGGGACAAGTCACATATCGATTAAGCTGCTTCCTAGTGGGTCGAGAGCGTCCATTTTTTTCATGTTTCATGCTTAAAGAAGGTGATTGGAACTAGGTGCCAAATTCAAACCACTCTTCGAGTTAGCTAGAAGGATCCATTTGGCTATAACCGAGTAGGTTTGGACCAGCATGAGCATTGCACAACGTTAGAGAACCATCAAGGAAGTGCTAGTCGGTGGAAAGATATGACTCGATGGAGTACCACTTGGGAACCAACTACCGATGCGGCGGTTCCCACATCTCAAGCCTTGAGAATGGTGTTTAAGGAAGCAGACATGTTAGGGTCCTAACCCGCATGGGTAGATCAATATATTTAGATGTAATAAAGGTTAATATTAATAAGGCCTTTCAATAAAATAGGAATAAAGTAGGATGTAGAAGACCTAATAGAAGCTTAAAGCCTAGAAGGATCTTCCTCTAGATGCTTCTCTTGATAGACATATTTAGTATAAATAAAGGTCGACTCTAGATGCTTCTCTTGATAGACATATTTAGTATAAATAAAGGTCGATGGTATGAAAACCCTAGCTTGGATATTATTGTAACAGAGAGCTGCTCAATTGGAGGTTGCCCCCTCGCAGAGGCTTGTGAACATTTCTTTCTGAATCAAGTGTTATTTTTGTTGTTGTTCTTATATCATTTCTGTGTTATTGTGGAGATTATGTTGGATATATTACTGTTATTCTACCATTTCTAGCATTTTATTTCTGTTCTGCATTTTTATTATATCTAGTATCTTACAGCCCTTCAAGGGAGGCGTTATCCCTTTCTAGGGAAAATGAGACATCTAGGACCAAAACGTTAGCCCCCCAAGGGACTCTCCAACATGCCACAGGTGCCACTGCTGCCTAGTCTACCTCCATGAAGATGTATGATGTCATGGTCAAGATGGGGACATCCTAAGCCTTCCAAGGCTAGCGTTCCACTGAAAACGGGTCATTCCCCCTATGTCTAGTCCTATCAGAGTATCTCTGGTGGAACGTCCTCTTCCTCTAAGGTGCAAAACCCCTGATCAATATTTGTCCTGTCTTTTCCCCCTAATGGGGTCTCAACATCCATCTGGTGAGATCTTCAGCCCCATGGAGGTCCAAACTGGTCATCTCCCCATGTGCACCGGTCCAAATGGTACCTGTCCGTCGGGCATGGTCTTGCACATCAAAAGATACGACCTCCCTGGGTTCATCAGTCACAGGGATCATAGCAATGTCAATCACATCTCATCATCAATATTATTAAACATATGCATAAAACCCCTAATAAATCAGTCAATAGCTCAAAGACATTACAAAAACCTGCAATACAAGATTGGAGAAAAGGACAAGGCTTCCTATTGGGCTAGTATCCACAAGAAAATGAGAGTTTCCAGAAAGATCTCATCCAAGTCATGTAAGTGAGGTGATGTGGTTAGGGGATGTCCAAACATGTGTGTGCAGTGAGGGCCAAGGATGCATAAGTGTTACCTGTAGGTGCCTTTGTTGAAAGTGATTTGTACCTGTCATGGATGCATTTTTTCCAAGGCCATTCTTTCCTTTATTATTTTTATTCTTGTTTTATTCTTTTATTTGCCTTTTTTTGGTTAAGAACTAACCAAGGGACACTGCCTTGGCATGGTGACCAGAGATGACAATGTTACCCACAAGTACTTTCACAGAGATGAGAAGGTTGGATCGTGATGAGACCCCCTTTCCCTTGGCCATGCAACCAAAGGTCACTTCCCTGGAGTGGTAACTAGATGGTGGCAATGTCATACTGTTAGGTACCCATGGACCTAATAAGCTGGCTCGTGATGATACCCCCCATCCTCTGACTAGGTCTTGTTTTGTTATTTTCTAGGTCCCTTTTTTTTCTTTTTGAGAGGCCTTTTACTACCTTCTCAAGGATCTTTGGGTGAAGCATCTCGAGGTTTTATTTCTAGGCTTTTGTCTTTTACCAGATGCTTTTACCTTCTGGGCCTTTATCCCCTTATTCCCACGAGATAAGATGCAATCCTACAAATAGGTAAACCCATTGCCTGGATAAGGGGAATGGGATAAATGAGCGGGAGATAAGATGAAACAGTAGTGCTATGATGGGAGTGGACGATGGCTTTTCAGAAATTCCCCCAGTGGAAAACCAAGACCTATGGGCACAGGATTGCTAGGGCACCCTGTCAATTTCCCCAAGCATGTTCAAGTGGGATAATGTAAGATCCAAGTAGTTTTTAGAGATAAAAGGAATCATATGCATATATTTAAAGGTTTCAATGATCAAAAGTGACACATACCATGATACCTGGACCAATTACCTCATGGAGCAAGAACCTCTTCTAAGACAGGATCAAGTTGATGGTGATGGATGTTGTTGCTGCTGACAAGACAAAAGATGATGAATGAAGAAAAGTCGGTCCTCCAGGGCCATGCTCAGGTCAATAATGCTCTAGGTACTCCATGTCTAGGACATGTGGGCCTCGAGACATGATCTCCTAGTTATCCCTAAAAAGTGGGGATAACAGGTACCATATAGGTTACTTGCAGGGGTTATTCTATAGGTAACTTTGGTGAGATAAGCGTTAGACAACACACAACCTTTATGGAGTATTACCTCTCTGGGGGGATTTGACCAACTGGTGTTTAATCCAATGAGGGCTCTTATAACTGATTCTGTTAGCTCCAATATTTAGCAACAGAGTCTCAGGCCCCTCTTGGGTGAGGCATACCTACTTTAGAGAGGGAGTCCCCTTTCAACCACTTTATTCTCTTTGTGTGAATATTGGTCGTTTGATTATTTTTTTTGTTCTCTTTGATTAATAATTGGCCTTAGGATTTATTTTTTATATCTAGAGTCTTGAGTCATCATGGAGCCAGACCGGCTTCCCCGCAGGTCTCGTCGCTTGTTACAGTTACCATTGCATTTTCAGTAGTTTCATTATAAAAGGTGTAGAGTTATCAAATGTGGTACACACACCTCCACTTATCAGACTTGTGACTGTACAAGGATGAGTACTGAACTGAGTCATCAAGATACTGGGAGACCTTTGATTCCCACGCATAATATAGTTAACGGTACCCCTTCGACACCTTCAACCAAAATCGTTGTAGTGCCAGAGGCACCTATCATCACCAATTCCTGTCCTATAGTGAATACTCAACCTATAGCCGTGAACCCTTTTGGGACTCTTTGTCACTCACCAGGCTATAATGTTCAGTCCATCTCTATGGCCTCTATTCCTTTTTCCTATGGTATGTTGAATTTTACATCACATTTCTCAAAATCTATCCCAGCAGCTGGTATGTGTTGGCATAGGCGCAGACCCAGGGTTCAACGCTTCAACAACACACCAACAAAACCCTAAATACTGACCCTTTCGGAAAAACCTGTGAAGCAGATGCAGTCTCACCCGAGGTAGGAGAAGGGGGGATTGCAGGACACAGGTGTTTGAAACTAGGATGGGACACAGATATGTGATTATAATACTCCACAGAACAGTCAGATAACAATATACATTGGTTCATGAGTCTCATTCACATCACAGATTAATCCCTAAATACAAATCAACGAAGTAACAACCAAGATCAAGTAATTTCAGTCTCTTAGAACATAACATTAACTCAGATCTAACATTCATTCAACATCAACAAAGAACTGAGCATCCATATATCTATCTAACATACATACAGATCAACACACAAAGGAGATAAGCACATAACCATCATCAAAAACATCGAACAAATCACATCAACACATGATATATGTGTTTCACCCTAGTGTGGGGCTACGTCCACCAATCTTGTTCTCTTCTTCTTTATTAATATTCAATCTTTGTACATTCCTATGCTCTTGTGCACAAATCCACAGATCCAAGATGCACAACAGATAGGTGATCTGTGCACCAAGCTCTAGATCCACCTTTCCCAGAAGTAGGTCAAGGCACAAAGCCAAATACTCTGTTCAACACAGAGCCTTCTTACAATCACTTGCACTTAGCTCTGCAAGTCTTAACATAGAGTGTGCACAAAGCCAACAACTATTCACACTTAGCAACCTTTACATATTCTTGCACAAAGCCCACTTAGACAACATATCATGCCTCACTCTAAGTCCTATATACTTATTTATAGATTACAAAAAGGCCTAATCATGGGTAAACCCATGGGCCAACATCCCTTAACTCATTACATAAACCCTAAAAACCCAAAATGTCCACAAAATAGGTGAGATCTCGTGATCTTAGCTCTTCTTGGGCACTCCATCCTCGAACAGCCTATTGAAGTCCCAAAAATGGTTAAACATGACCAATGTTTCCCCAAAACTTGGTCAAGGGACAAAAATACGAATACTAGCATAGGTCTTGGTGGAACAACTCCTCCAAATACTCGACTCTCGTTTGGTGGAACTCATGTCCCTCAAGCGAATCCTACCATTGGAGACATTCCTCCTTTTGTTCTTGGGTCTAATGTTGTTTCTTCTGGATGGAGTCACCAACTTGGCGGACAAGGTATTGCTCACATTCTATCATTTACACCCAGCTCCTCTGTTCCGATTCTGACCAACATGGTTGGCATGAAGAATCCACTTTTATCCTTTGGATTCACACCCAGAGGAGGTCAGTTTCACATCTTGGGAACCCCCAACCCAGGTCCACTATAGACGGGTGAAGTTTTTACAACCCTCATCAGAACATTCCTACTAGAATGGTGCCCAACCAACCCCTTATGAATCATCTCAGAGGAGGGTATCACAATCTCGGACAGGGCGATGGTCCTTACCAGAACCTTGGATGGGATGTAATTCCCCAACCATATTTTTTCCAAGGAGCTTGGGGCCAGATGTCACAACCCCGTCTCCCTTTTCTGGCCATGTTCAACTTTCTAGACTTGTCTAAGTTAATGAATGACCCCATGTGTCATGATCCGTCATGGCCCTCCGTCCCCACTAATATTCCTTTGGATATTCCAAAATTCAAGGGAAGGACTGGTGAGGATCCTGGTGATCATGTCAACACCTTTCACCTATAGTGCTCTTTGAATTCTCTTAATGATGATTCTATTCAATTAATATTGTTTCAATGCACCCTCACGGGAGTTTCCGTGAAATGGTATCAAGCTACCTAGGGGGCCATACAAAAATTTTAATCAGTTGGTTTTAGTCTTCCTCAATCACTTCCAATTGTCGGTTCGTTACGATTCTTGCATCAAAATTCTATCGAAATTTTGTCAGGATAGGGCCACTAATATCTCGAATCACATCCAGGAGTGGTGTAGATGGAAGAGGTTGATGAAGGCCTATATACCTCCAGAATTCTTGCTAGAGTGATTCCTTAAATCTCTCATGCCTTATATTTCGAAGGATGTTTCTACATCCAGGGTTACTTCTGAGGAAGAAGCGATTTTAAAATACCAGCAGTTAGATCTTATATATTATCAGTCTAGGATGTTATACAATATTCTTCCTGATGCTCCAAGGTCAAACTATGACCCTGGAAAAAATCTCTGGCCGCATGCCGATGGCATTGTAGACTCAGTCAATTTAAAATCCGCAGAGTTAGTGACAATCAATTTGAAAGACTTGTCTCTAAACCAATCTATAGGAGGGACAGCTTCGTCTGTGTCCTCTAATCCCACTCAATCGATGGATGTACGCTCCATGCAGTCGTCGACTGGCCCAAATGGTAGCCAACAACCAGGAGGGAGTAAGAAGAAAGGACGTAATAATAATCGTAGAGGTGGGAGGAATAATAATAAACCCAAGGACAATGGTAATAATGATAAGACGAATAATAATGTTGATGAGGGAAAGAAAGAAAGGCAGAAGGTGAAATTTCCCTGTAATATTTGTACAAATGATCACCTTACCCATTTATGCCCCAAACTTATGGAAGCTGTGAGGCTTTTATCTCTACCACCTACTGTGTTGATGAACCCTTTTCCACATAACCAACACATGGAATCGACCTCCTTGAATGTCTTAAATGTGGTGAGTGGGATTCAAAACCCACCGACAAAAGACGGTGACCATTTATGCATCAATATGGTCAAATATGATGTTAATGTAGCCACTAGATCTCGCGATTATAGTTCTCCACAAACTATTCTTGGTCTAGAGTCTCCTCCTCCTCCGGAGACGCCTTTACAGATAAAAAAATCAAAGCCACTGCCTCGTGTTCCAAAAGGAGTACTCAAGTTCTCTACCCACAATCCTAATTCTATAGACGCCCATAATTACTCTATTGTCGAGGACCTAGGTCAAACTCCTTATGCGATGTCGGCTCTAGAGGTACTCCATATGTGTCCTTCACAAAGGAATGCCTTACTATTTGTGTTAGGATCTTCATATTGTAGTGCCTCGAAAGTTATCAAGTTTGATGGCACACATGTGAAGCCTCGGTTTCCTTACCATGTAGCATTCCAAATCCACATGGGTTACTCAAAATATACCATCAAGAAAAGTGTTGTTGATTAAGGCGCTGCAAAATGTGTGATTTCCCTAGTCTGTTGGAAATCCCTCGACTCTGCAACTCTTTCTGAGTCTCCAACCATGTTTACTTCTTTTGATGGTCGTTCCTTCTGTCCTCACGATATTCTTCCTTTCTATCCATTCCAGTTAGGTGGGAAGATGGTATAGGTGGATGTCAAGGTGGTTGATGCACCCCTCGATTATAACTTGTTACTAGGACGCAATTGGACTTACACTATGAATGCAATCGTATCATCCATCTTTTGTAATCTTTGTTTTCCTCACGATGTGAAGATCGTGAGGATCGATTAGTTTTCCTTTGCGTATTCTATTCCCAGTGCATCTTTTGGACCGTCGATCCCCATGGTCGATAATTCTCAGCCGGAAACTGAGAATATCAGTGTCAGAATGTATTCATCCCTTATGGGTACCTTCAAATTCATGGTACCGGTTCACCATATTTACGCCATGTCCAGTAGGCACGTTTCGTCAGATAGGTCCGGTCCTTTCCAAACTTCCTATTTTAACGATCCTTGGACCCTACCTTCCTTGACTGCATCTTGTGAAGGTCAATCACATAATGGAATGGTCATTCAACTATTGGCAACAGAGATAGCGTATCAAGATGTTCTTGACTCTTCTACCAATCCCGATCCTCTTACCTTGCTGACGAATGAGGAGGATCCTATTCTGGAGCCTGTGTGGGCCACTTCATCATATTGTTCACATGACTGCCTCGATGAGACTTTACCTTTAGATGAATCTATCATTGAGGCCATGAATGGTTCGTACAAACCTTGGGATGATATGCCTCATCGCTCTTATTTTCTCCCAAATCTTGCTAGAATCGAACAAGATGACTTTAGATCTACTTTGAGAGAGATAGTCGGTCACATCGTAGTTCCACTTGATACTCACATAATTTATTCTGAATGAAACATGGCTAGTATATCACCTACCGTCATGATCAATATCTCTCATATCCTTGGAAATATTGAAAATGTACACATCGGTGCAGATTGTTCACCAGAATAAATCCTGATCTACACCAAACTCTTCAAGGATTTATGAGATGTATTTGCTTGGTCATATGAATATATGCCAGGAATCGACCCTTGAATTGTCAAACATGATATTAAAAATTACATCTATGCTAAGCATGTTCAACAACATCTTAGATCTGTCAATCCCCAGAAGGCCCCTGCTATTAAGGAAGAGGTAGAAAAACTACTTAATGTTGGCTTTATCTACTCAGTTTCCTTGACTGAATGGGTTCCCAATCTCATTCCCGTGAATAATAAGCAAGGAACCATCTGTGTAGGCATGTATTTTCATGACCTGAACAAATCTTGTGCTAAGGAGAATTTCCTGACACCTTTCGTCTGTCATATTCTTGACGAGTGTGCGGGAAGATTTTTTATTTATTTTATGGATGGATTTTCATGGTATAACCAAATTTAGATTAAACCCGAGGATCAACATAAGACGACATTTATTTTCCCTTAGGGTACTTTCTCATACCGAAAGATGCCTTTTGGCCTTAAAAACGTTGGAGTTACCTTCCAACGTGCTATGACCTTCGCATTTCATGATCTCAAGAACATAGTTGAATCCTATCTTGACAATCTTGTTGCTCACTCCCATAAGAGAGTGGATCACCCTAAGAACCTTCAACTAGCCTTTGAAATATGTTGTTATTATCTCATCTGGTTGAAGACTCATAAATGAATCTATTGTGTTAGGTTAGGTCGTCTTCTAGGTTTTTTAGTCTCTAAGACTGGGATCATGGTAGATCTATTAAAAGTTGAGACAATACTTTGATTGCCTCCCCCATGCACTATTCAACAACTTCAAGATTTACAGTGGAAAGATTAATTTTTACGTCGGTTTATAGTAAACTATATGTAACGCTCCCCCGACTGTCATCCAACCCACTGGCCGGGAAGACGCTACTTTGCGGAACAACATCATTTTATGCTTAATTAATAACATGCATTTAAAATAGGTTAAACACATTTAAACTCAGAGTCAGCACAAAATTACCGCTGACATAAATAATCCATGGAATTAACATTAATTCATATGCACAATAGAATACATGATAAATATAAATACACAGACATGCAAAACATAATTAAAAAATTGTCTGGTACTTATCTTTGAAACGGTGGTAATTCCACCAACCACGTGCAGGTCTTCCACGAACCTCCCAACCTTAGACCATGCTGCTCATCAAGCTCAGCAGTGGGTCACCCCCGAGATGGGACTAAGCTCCATCCCAAGGTAAGGAATCCTAGGCTGGGCTGAGGTTACAGGGAAAGAAACACAGAACAAATTGAAGGATTCTTCCCAGGATGCCATCTTATGCCCACTACTCCCAGACTCTCATTCCCCACATGCCTGTTCCACCCGAGAGTATACACCTTCACAAGCACAGTCCATCGGTGCTACACCTCCCTCTCTGGGTCTCGAAAATAGGCTAGATCAGGAAGTCTCAGATCCCGAAGCTGCTGCTGGACACTCTTTGGAAGAAACCACTTTCCAACAAACTCTCTCACCTGGAGAGAGTTGTTCATAGGCCTGAAAATCTGTCTCTTCCAACAAAAATCACCTCCCTCATATGGAGAGAGGTTACACACAGGCTAAGCATGAAATCACACTGGCCAGTAAGCCACACGCAGTCCAGCATTGTGTGGCCACAACAACCAACTGGGAAAATAGACACGGGCTTCCCAAACAGGCTCAACAATCATGAAATAGACTCACGGTTTTGGTTTCAGGATTGCATAAGGTGTATAGAGATTCCACGCATAGGCTCAAACTGTTCAAACAGAGGTTGTACCGGCTATCTCAGAAATCAACACAAGCTTTTCAACTTTCAGGGTTGCACCAGCATATTCTTGCAGAGGTTAGATGGGACTCACGTTTTGACGGTCGAGTAGAATGGAGGCAGAACCCCCATCACGGATCATCTCAGCCATTTTATTTTCATGCGCCTAGGTTGACACTTGTCACCCATGCAACTGCATGAATTCCTTTAGCATGCGTTCCTTCCATTTGGAAGTTGCTTGTCTTTCCAAAAATAATTTAGGATAAAACATAATATTCACATGTCTTTTGGAATAATATTTTAATATTATTCCCCAAGGACTTAAGCCCCCTAGGCTCAACACTTAGCCCCTCTTCCCACCTTCTAGCCCCTAATCCCTTTCCCACTCTGTGGAATCTTAGTCCCCCATCACTTATTCATCGTGGTCGGTCTGCACGCAACAGTGTTTATATTTTTTTATTAATAATGTGCATAGATACATGTACAAAATCAAGCTCTTGGACTTCAACACTTAGGCTCTCTGGCCTAACAATCACATAAGCCCACCAACTTATATTAACTTGGCTCACCAGCCTATAAAAACATAATTACAATTCATTTCACAAATATGATTTACAACAAGGCTCGGCCTTGGGGACATTACAATCCCCCTCCCTTATTTTTGCACTGTCCTCAGTGCAATTTTCACACAGCAT
The DNA here is from genome assembly GCA_010110895.2 of Picea sitchensis. Lineage (NCBI taxonomy): Eukaryota > Viridiplantae > Streptophyta > Pinopsida > Pinales > Pinaceae > Picea > Picea sitchensis. The sequence continues at coordinate 51,096 of SNQJ01S0056667.1, read as the reverse complement.
CAACAAGATTTCCAAAATCTTTAAAAAGATGTGGGTACTCTACCCGCATAACATCTTCATGCTCCCATGTCATGTCCTCAGGACCATACCAGGTCCACTAGACCTTTACAAGCCCTATAGCTTGATTCCGAAGCTGTTTGTTTTTCCTGTCTAATATGCGCACATGATGCACTTGCAAGACACCTTTTGGTTCCACCTGAATCACATTCCAATCGATAACATGATTATCATTAGGTATATATTTCTTAAGAAATGAAACATGAAACACATTATGTACAGTCATAGATGCAGGTAATGCAAGATTATATGCAACTGGCCTAATCCTTTCCAGAATTTCAAATGTCCCACAAAATCTGGCTGCCAACTTGGCGCAACTTCCCAGCTTCAGGGAACTCCTGTTAGTTTTCACTTTCAGGAAAACATGATCATCCACTTTGAATTCTCTGTGGGTTCTATTCTTATCAGCATAACTTTTCTTCCTGTCCTGGGAAACTTTCAAATTCTGTTTAATTTTTATCATTTGGTCCTCCATCTCCTTGAGAAACTTTGGCCCAACTACTGCTCTGTCAGCTAGATTATCCTAGCTCACTGAAGTGTTGCACTTTCTTCCATAAAGTGCTTCAAATGGGCTCATCTTCAACGATGCATGATACCCATTATTGTAGGCGAATTCTACCAAATGCAGGTAGTCTTCCCATATTGATGGTTTATCCATCACGTACATTCTCAGCATGTCCTCTATTACTTTGTTCACCCTCTCTGTCTGTCCATCAGACTCATGATGATACGTTGTACTCAAATTCAGATTTGTTATGAATCCTTTGAATAGTCCTTTCCAAAAATTCGAGGTGAATTTCGGGTCCCTATCAGACACAATCATTTTAGGAAATCCATGCAAGCGTGCCACTTCTTTTAAGAAGATGTCAAGAACATCTGTTGCCTTGTGAGTGGTTTTCAGTGGAATAAGATGGGAATCTTTTGTAAGCTTGTCCACCACAACCATGATCAAATTGTGTTGCTTGCTCGTTCTGGGAAATCCTGTAATAAAATCCATGGTCACCACTTCCCACTTCCATTCAGGAATGGGTANAAGGCTACAACATTCCTGTTGGGTGCCTATTCTCAGCCTTAAATTTCTGGCATTCCATACATTTGGCGATGTATTCAACAATCTCTCTCTTCATACCTGGCCAAAAGTAATGGTTTTTGACTGCTGCCACAGTCTTCTGATATCCAGGGTGTCCAGCATAAGTCACTTTATGCATTTCTTTTAGAATCGCAAGTTTCAATTCCTGGACATTGGGTATATACACTTTGTCTTTATACAGAAGTAATCCATCATCTTCCAAGGTGTAACTTTCCCTTTTCTGTGGCCTTTCACTCTGCTATATCTTTGCATCCAAATCTTTGTACTGCGAATCTGCATTTGCAACTTCCAAAATTCTATCCTTAATATCAGTCCTGTACATGCTAATGGTTGTAGCATGTAATTCATGCACTTTTCTGCTGAGTGCATTAGCCACCTTGTTTTCCTTCCCCTTGATATGCTTGATATCAAAGTCATATTCACATAGAAATTCTAGCCACCTACTTTGTCTAGCATTTAAAGTTGGATGATCAAACAAATATTTCAGATCGTTGTGGTCTGTTCTCAATTTGAATCTCCTTCCCATGAGGTAATGTCTCCATTTCCTTAGAGTGTGGATGATTGCTGCCAGCTCGAAATCGTGAGTGGCATAATTATTTTCATTCTCTTTCATCTTCCTGGACTCATAACAGATTACAAATCCATCTTGGCTGAGAAATCCTCGCAACCCTTCCTTACACGCATTTGTGCACACCACAAAATCCATATTTGGATCTTCAATCCTTAATATTGGAGTGCTAGTTAACAGCTGCTTCAATCGCTAGAAACCTTTCTCACACTCTTCAGTCCACTGAAACGTTTTCTCCTTCCTTTGCAAAGAAGTGATAGGGTGAGATATCTTTGAGAACCTTGTTATAAACCTTTTGTAGTAGCCCGCCGGACCCATAAAGGATCTGAATTCTGCCACATTCCTTGGTGATGACCATTCTTGGATGGCCTCAACCTTCTCAGGATCCACAATGATCCCTTCTTCCAAAATAATGTGCCCCAAGTAATGGATCTGCCTTTGGTAAAATGAGCATTTGCTCAATTTGGCATACAATTGGTGTCCTCTCAACACTTGTAGCACTAGTCTTAGGTGTTTTTCATGTTCTTCTTCTGACTTGGAATACACCAAGATGCCATCTAGGAATACTATGACAAACTTGTCTAAATAATCCCTGAATACACCATTCATCAAGCACATAAAAACAATAGGTGTGTTTGACAGTCCAAATGGCACCACTGTGAACTCGTAATGACCATAACTTGTTCTAAAGGTAGTCTTGCTGATGTCCTCATCCTTTATTCTCACCTGGTGATATCTGGATCTGAGATCTATCTTTGAAAATATTTTCGCACCCTTCAACTGATCGAAAAGATCCTCGATCCTCGATAGAGGATACTTGTTCTTGACAATTACCTTGTTCAACTACCGGAAATCAATGCACAACCTCAACATCCCATCCTTCTTCTTCAAGAACAGGATTGGGGCACCCCAAGGTGACACACTGGGGAAAATGTACCCCTTCTTTAGAAGCTCTTCAAGCTACAATTGCAACTCTTTCATCTCTGGCGTACTCATTCTATAAGGAGATTTCGACACTGGAGCTGCTCCAGGCATCAAATTTATAGAAAAACCGATGTATCTCCTTGGAGGTAGTCCAGGTAGCTCCTGAAATATGTCTTTGAACTCTATGAGTACCTCATGGTCCCCAATATTTGAGACTTCATCTCTAGATGCTTCCTCCACACGGGCTGCAAATAATTGACAACCTTTCATGTAACACTTCTTCAACTGCATGGATGAGATTTCTCTAACAGCCACAACCCTAGGAATTCCTTGGACTGTTTTCCGATTTCCCTCCTCATCTACACATGTAAAATTCTTGTTACGAAAGTCCATAAGGGAATGGTGTTGGTCCAACCAGTCCATCCCAATTAAACATTCGTATTAACATAAAGGAAAAATATTCATTTCAGCCTTCATGCTCAATCCATTCATGTCTACAGAACATGACTTAATCAACTCAGTGACCTTCCTGTTGGTTCCTGTAGCCAACTGCACTAACCAATAATTTTGATGTTTTCTTCTTGATAAATGCAAACTTTCCACCACCCTAGGATCTACATAACTATGTCTATCCCCTGAATCAATTAAAATAATAAATGGTTGGTTTTCAATCATACCTTCCACTTCAATCATGTGCTATTGAAATTCATCTTGTTTGTTGTCCAGGGCTGCGTAGATCCTTGGAATTCTACTGCCCATTGTTACACATCAAAATTACTCACTTTGATAGTGTCGCAAGTGTCATCATTACAAGTGTTGCAAGTGTCGCATTTTGCTCACAAGGTCGCAAGTGTCATATGTTGCTCACAAGTGTCGCAAGAAAGCATGTTGCCATGATGACTATGTCATGCCCATAACGACATGAGAAGGACACTTGAAACACCTCAAACATCTGATTTGGAAGAGGAGAAATGAGTCAACAGACTTGCAAACCTTTTGCCACCTGAAAGCACCTCAAAAACTGAGTTTTGGAGAGGAGCGCTCCCCCTTACACTATCTCGGAGCGCCGACGCTCCCCCATACACTGTCAGGGAGCGTTATAACACTCCCAGGCCCTTTTGAGGGAGCGTTATAGATTTTGAGAGCGTTGGCGCCCCCTAAAGCTTACCAGAGAGCACTACAACGCTCTGATGGCCCTTTTGAGGGAGCGCTACCTATTCTGGGCGGTTGTTAAGCTATTGAGATGAATAGGGGAAGCATATTTTCATTCGTGGAAGGCAGTTGAGCTCGAATCCCTGATCAAGCCATGATCTTAGGGTAGGTCCTCAACTGAAGGAGGAAAATCCTCAACCTCCCCAAGGATATCTCAAGATTGTTGAGCCTCTCCAAGGCTATATAAGCAAGCTTTCTAATGGTGAAAAAAAAAGGGGAAAAATAGAGAATGTCAAACTTATGATCTCATAAGTGAGACAGGAAGAAAAAGGGAATCACACCAAACTTATGATCTCATAAGTGAGGAGGAGGAACTGAATATGTGAAACTTATGATCTTGGAGGAAACTTGCAGTCAGCCAAAGGAGAGAAATCATCGAAGCTGTTGTCATCCAGGTTGTGGATCGTTTAGGCAAGGGTTAGACGAAGAGGACTTGACGAAGCTGTCGCATTCGCATCTACGATTGTAAGTACTGTTGTCGTTATTCTCATTAATATGACACGCTTGGCCTGTTTCTTTCTAGTT
>SNQJ01S0056667.1:29792-46710 GCA_010110895.2 Picea sitchensis | reverse complement strand
TTGGAGCGCAACTCGGAGCGTGCAGGGACAAACGTCGGTTAAGAGGTACTTCTGTTACTCTCCCTTCTCATGCATTAGGCTTAGATAGATTCGAAAGAAATTCAATGTCCATGATAAGCACTTTTCTATCTAAGGTTAAGGTCAAGCCTTAGAGGTCGATCTACTTGTCCGCAGGCAGATTTTCCTACAACACCCATGTCCTCCACTGTTTCAACTTGTTGAACAGTATGGACAACTCTGGCTTTGCCATTTTTTGGGGGACAATCCCTGTACTTGTGGTTCCCTTTACAGCCCCAACACTAAATGGGCGTCTGTCTCTGCCTTTGTTCCCCCACTTCAGCCATTCTCAACTCTCTAAACAATGGATGTCCTTGAGGATTATTTCTGAAAAAGGGAGGTTTGTTTCCCATCTACCTCTGTTCCTTCTTAAACTTTCTCTGGTCATCCCAAGCCTTTTGAAAGGTAGGATTTTCTCTCTGTTGTTCATATAAGCATTTAGCCCTTCTTATTGTTTCTTCCATAGTCTTAGGATCATCATACTGAATCTTGTCACCAATGACAGGTGGAAGTCCACTCATATATCTATGAATCTTGACAGCCTCATCTTTGATGAATGGAACATACTTCAATAGTTCCAAGAAACTTCATTCGTATTCATCAATGTTCATGCTGCCTAGCTTGAGTTCGAAGAAATCCTTCATCTTTCTATCATAGTATCTTTTAGTCAGGTATTTCTTCTCGAAATACCTCTTGAACTCCTTATAAGTGATATCTTTCTCACTAATGTGTTGTACCTGCACAAACTGATCCCACCACATGGATGATTTTCCTTTCAATTGATACATTGCAATTCTTCCTTCTACATGAGAGGAATAATTTTGCAGTTGGAAATATTTCCTCATGCCAAGAAACCATGTTTCGACATCTTCCTCCTTCTTATGTTCTCCATCAAATGTAGGAGGCTTAATATTATTCATCTCCCCTTTCAATTCATCCACCCCAGATCTCCTGTGCTTTCTGGTAGGAGATGGGCTTGAACTACTGTATGCTTCCTTACCGGAATGCTTCGGGGAGTGACGATGATGTCTACTACCACTCCTCGATCTTCTTCTCCTCTCAGGGGTCCTGACATTTCTTGATATTCTTTTCCTCTCAAGGGTCCTACAACTCTCTGTTTGAGTCACTCCCCTTCTCCAATTTCCTTTCTATTCTTTCCAGGCTCTTCAACATTTTTAAGTTGAATTCAACCTGTTGATCCATGACCTTCATGAGCTTTCGGCTATTAGCTCGGCGAGGCTGGGCATCTTTCTACAATATTTCAATGAGTTTCATCATAAGTCCCTCCTTATCCATCTATTTTCTGTGCCCATTAGAGTTTGATCCTTAGATTCCCAAGTTGACATCCCTTCCTACCCTTTCATCCTTTGTTTCGGAGGCAATCTGCACCTCTTCCAATTCCATACTTGGAATCGGTTTTTGGATGTCCTAACACTCGTTGAACTCTGCACACACAACATGTAGTCAATCGGAGTTTGTCAGGCCTTATCCCTTAAATAAAACACAATCAGTCATTAACCAACGTGAATAAGAAAAGGTTTCAAATTCACTAAGTTTTATGAACTTTGTTTGGCTTTGCAAATTTTTGGGACTTCGATTTTCGGGGTTTTTGTCCAAGAGGATCCAACAGTTAAATCCTTGACAGTTCTTATGTCCTTCAAAAATTTTGGGATTTCGAAACTTCGGGGTTTCGGGTTTCAAGGTTTTGGTCCCTGGAGGTTCTCGCACTCGCTTCCCTCTCCAACTCTCGGCTCCCGAACTTCCAACCTCTCTCCCCCTAGGCCCACAACATAACTATCGCCAACCAAGGTAGGGATTTGGGGATTTTGACACTTCATTTTTTGGGTCTTCGGTACCCGGGAGTTCACAAAGCAGTGACTCCAAGTCTCTTGTCGCTTCAATCCCCGACTTTCAAAATTTCTATCTCCTTACCCTCCGGTCCCACAGTACAGTTGTCTCCCTTAACCATGGTGGCATGTGGCACATTCAGGAGGGTCCATGTCACCCTCAGTGACGTCATCATGTCCCACCACTCTCACTTTTCTTCTCGACCCACTGGCACATGGTACACGCCCATTTGAAGTGAAATCCAATGGTTAGACTTCTCTCAGATCTACGAGGCAGATCCTTTCGGTGTTTTAGGGGACCCACACAAAATCACCCATTCTGGACCCCCCCCTGTCCTCCTTATTAAAGGTAGAAAGGAAAAGGGGCTCTAGAATCCAATCTTGTCCATAGATCCAAGTGCCCCAATCTAAGTTGTTGAAACTTGCGCGCTCAATTCCAGANTGACGATGGGGGTCCAGAATGGAACCCTGGACGTAGATCTGGGTGCGCAAATTCTGGCCACCCAGATTTTCCCACCGCTTAACAAGATTATGGTCTATTAATCTACTTGATCCAACGGTCAAGTTCCTCTCCTACGATCTACAATGTAGATCGTTTCATGATTTCCCGTACCGCGATTTCCTCATTCCTGTGCAACTCCAAAGGGTTTTAATCCCTGCACATGTTCTCTAGATCTGATGGTCGTGAGGGTTCTCCTTTCCTCCTGAATAGATCATACAGCTCCAACACCTCATGCGTTGAACTCTCTCTCTCTCTCCTAGTGGCCATATACCACACCGGCTGTGGATTCTAAAATACCGCTAAACCTCTTGAGCTTTGTAACATGGTCAAGTGACTCCTTGACACTCAGGAACATTCTAGGGTTTGAAATTGGCCCTCCCAACACAATTTATTCTCAAAAAAAAAATTCAGTCCAAGACCACTTATCTGGCCCATCCAGGCTCAACGTCGAAACCTTAGATCTAATACCATTCTATAACACTCCCCTGGCCGTCATCCAACCCACTGGCCGGGAAAATGCTACTTTGCGGAACAACATCATTTTATGCTTAATTAATAACATGCATTTAAAACAGGTTAAAGACATTTAAACTCAGAGTCAACACAAAATTACTGCTGACATAAATAATCCATGGAATTAACATTAATTCATATGCACAACAAAATACATGATAAATATAAATACATAGACATGCAAAACATAATTAAAACATCGTCTAGTACTTATCTTTGAAATGGTGGTAATTCCACAAACCACATGCAGGCCTTCCATGAACCTCCCATCCTTAGACCACACTGCTCATCAAGCTTAGCAGAGGGTCACCCTCGAGCTGGGACTAAGCTCCACCCCAAGGCAAGGAATCTTAGGCTAGGCTGAGGTTACAGGGAAAGAAACATAGAACAACTGGAAGGATTCTTCCCAGGATGCCATCTTACGCCCACTACTCCCAGAGTCTCATTCCCCACATGCATGTTCCACCTGGAAGTATACACCTTCAAAAGCACAGTCCATCGGTGCTACACCTCCCTCTCTGGGTCTCAGCAATAGGCTAGATCAGGAAGTCTCAGAGCCCAAAGCTAGTGCTGGACACTCTCTGGAAGAAACCACTTTCCAGCACACTCTCTCACCTGGAGAGAGTTGTTCACAGGCCTGACAACTTGTCTCTTCCAACAACAATCACCTCCCTCATCTGGAGATAGGTTACACATAGGCTAAGCATGAACTCACACTGGCCAGTAAGCCACGTGCAGTCCAGCACTACGTGACCACAACAACCAACTGGGAAAAAAGACATGGGCTTCCCAAACAGGATCAGAAATCATGAAATAGACTCATGGTTTTGGTTTCGGGATTGCACAAGGTGTACAGATATTCCACGCACAGGCTCAAAGTGTTTATACAGAGGTTGTACCGGCTATCTCAGAAATCAACACAGGATTTTTGGCTTTCAGGGTTTCACCAGCGTATTCTTGCAGAGGTCAGACAAGACTCACGTTCTGACGGTTGAGTAGAATGGAGGCAGAACCCCCATCACGGCTCATCTCAACCATTTTATTTGCATGCGCCTGGTTTGACACTTGTCACCCATGCAACTGCATGCATTCCTTCAGCATGTGCTCCTTCCATTTGGAGGTTGCTTTTCTTTCCAAAAAGAACTTAGGATAAAACATAATATTCACATGTCTTTTGGAATAATATTTTAATATTATTCCCCAAGAACTTAAGCCCCTAGGCTTATCCCCCTAGGCTCAACACTTAGCCCCTCTTCCCACCTTCTAGCCCCTAATCCCTTGCCCACTTTGTGGAAGCTTAGTCCCCCATCACTCATTCATCATGGTCGGTATGCACGCGGTGGTGTTTATATTTTTTTATTAATAATGTGCATAGATACATGTACAAAATTAGGCTCTTGGCCTTCAACACTTAGGCTCTCTTGCCTAACAATCTCATAATCCCACCAAATTATATTAACTTGTCTTACCAGCCTATAAAAACATAATTACAATTCATTTCACAAATATGATTTACAACAGAGCTCGGCCTTGGGGACATTACACTATGCCAATATTATTAAGGGTTTCATGTGTCTCTTGAAGAAGGACACTCCTTTTATCTAAGATGAGTGAGCCTAGGAATCCTTCGATGCTTTGAAGAAAGCCTTGGTATCGACGCCTCTGCTGAAGTCCCTAGACTACAATAGAGACTACTTGCTTTATGTCATCACATTCGAGGAGACGATTGGTATGGTGTTGGTCTAGGAGGATGATGAGATCCATGAGTATGTCATTTAATATCTTAGTTGAAACTTAGCCGGTCATGAACTCAAATATTCTCATGTTGAAAAGATAGCTTTGGTTGTGGTTCACATAGTCCAACAGTTACAACATTATATATTTCTTTGTAAAACTCTTTTGGTTTCCAATGTCAATCCATTTCAATACATCCTTACCATGCGTATCATAGGGGGAAAGTAGAATAAATGGATTCTCATCCTAAAAGAGTTTGTTGGGCCCTTCATTTTTGAGAAATAACTGCGCAAGTTTTGATTAAACATGAGTCGTGCAACCACCATCAGAGGCTGGAAGGAAGAATAAAAAAAAGCAGTTGTGGATGCTAGTGCAACACCAGCTAAGCAACAAACAGTTATAACAGAATAAGGAAGCATATGAGCCCAAAGCCAGAAGATCCTACTCAGCCTATATATGATATGCATACTATTGTAATAGGGTTAGGTTTTTGAATCTTATCGTTGGTTGGTTGGTTGATTGATTAAGTCAGGTTGAGTCATGTCTATCAGAGTCACCCAAGGTATTGGGATTAGTTGTTGCCACTTGTTGTAAGTCGAGAGGAGTAGATTCTGTAATGAATGAGACCTATCAGTTGGGGAATTAGAACTCTGTGGTTGAGGCAAAGGACCAAGAGTCTGTAATAAAAATGTCTATGTAATTCTTAGTCTGTAATACCAGAAAGATCTCTGAGATAATATGATAAAGGAGAACCAAATTTTTAGAATATGATGTGTCTTTGGATGTTTACTTCTGCATTACATTGTTCCTTTATGGTTTATGAGTTCTTCTTGATGATTCTATGTTCAAATAGTTGTTCATAACGTAAGTAGGTTCAATTCTTGTGGTTAGATGTTTCATATCTAATGATTGTCTCCTGCACAAGAACATGGATGAGTTACAAATGATCTATGGATCCTCTTTAGTATTTTCCCTATCCTTCCCTATCTATCTGTCTCAATAGTGCTTCGGGTAAGATTTCTTCTCTTTAGAGGAGATGAAAATTCCAGTGCTCTAGACTACATGGTACCTTTTGTTGGTAACCTGAGAAGGACCCGAGTCTGATCTAATTTGTGCTAACAAAATGGTTTCGTTTCTGGGACTGTGTAAAAAGGGAACCTGTAGGAAGAATGGTACCGCTGATCCATAGATCTGGCATCAATCGATGGTGGGAAATAATATGCAACGGCTTCATATGGAAAGAAGTAGAACTAAGAAGAAAATCAGTGGGAACTACTGAGGAAGCAATATTTTACTCGAAAAGATCAAGCGACCAGTACGAGATTTTCTGGGTTAAATTCCCGGAAGAATTTTTCCACTCGATCAAGAGACTCCAAGAAGCTCCAGAATTCCAAGGATGGGTCAAGAAGATCTGCGCATGGGATTCTGACAAGTTAGCAACACTCCACATGCTAGATTGCCCAGTCGCACGAGATGTATATTTCTGGGCTACTACCACAATAGAAGGATACGTAATCGATTTTGCAACTGAGAACCACCAGTCTTTTTCACAGGCAGAAGAAATTTTCAAGAAAGGCACAAGGGGAAAACTGTTAGGAGAAATTCCCATGTGGATTAAATCTTTCTTGGTGGAGGAAGGGATGTTGATTATATCCCCGACCAAGATGGCAGCATAAACACCCTCGCTTGTGGTAGGGCGAGATGAGGTGAAAGTTATGGCATGAGAAAGGTCAAGGGTTCTTTGACAAATGAGGGGGAACCAACAAGAAAGAGATTTGAGAGACGAGAGAGAATTGAAGAGAGCCACCATAGTTCAAAAATGGTGGTGCGGTAAGATCAAGAAAGCCACAAGACAATCTGAAGAGCTGAGGAAATAAGGAGGATCGGGAGAAATAGAGGAAAGATAGATGGAAGAATTGCAGAGAATGAGAAGACAGGAACGACTGGCTAGTCAAAGATTAAATGAGAGAGAAGTAAGGAGATAAAGAAGTCCCTAGGAGATAGGACGAGAAGGAGGAAGCACAGATGTAAGAGAAGAGGAATTCGACATGAATCTTGGAGGAGAAAGAGAATATTTAGCCCTGATAATATGAGAGATCGAGAATTCGACCGAAGAGATCAACCCAGTGGAAGCTAACGAGACCCACCAAATCAAAGAAACCACCTCAAAGCCAATGGCACCAGCCCTGAATCACCCATACCCCAAGTGCCTTCCATACAAGCAGTAAGTTCGACACTACCTTCTCATGCAAGTTTCGTTCCAGTACAATTAGCTAACCAGTCACAATCAGGAAGTGCAAGTGCAGGGAGGGTATTGGGATCCCTTGGTAAATCACAAGAAGGATTGTTAGGATTCATACTGATAGGAACAACAAGTTTAGCAATGGCCAACCATACGGGAGGCTTGATCGCTAGATACCCAGAATTTTGGGGTAAGGGAGATGAAGATGTTGAGCAGAACTGGTTCTTGTGCGAAGAAATCTAGAGATCTAGAGGGACTCTAGATGCAAATAAGTTGTTCGAGTTCCAGACTACCTTGAGAGGTTGCACTCTCAAGTGGTACATGAATACCATTGAACTAGGAGTTCCAGGGATGCAAGGTTAAGTGTTTACACTTGACCAAGTACAAACAAGTTTCATAGAAGAATTCAAACTGCCTCAGTCAGAACAAAAAGCTCTGTCTGAGTTGCATGAGATCCAATAGAGGGAAGGCGAATCGGCCTGAGAGTATAGCCAAAAGTTTAAGGATGCCATAGGGAGGTTGGCACATCCAATCCATGAAGAGCATCAAAGGGAGTGGTACATTTAGGGATTGTTGCCTCTGACTCAGATTCCGCTAACGCAATAGAAGATAGCCACATTGACAGATGCCTTGGAACAATCAATGAAGATTGAATCCATGGCGGGATACCCTGGTAACCTGAGAGTAACCAAACCCTGATAGATGTGAATCTGGTGCAACTACAAGAGAAGATATCGACAATTACATAAAAGATTCAGGAACTGATGATACCTAGACCAGGATGACCACAGGTTTGGTACACGAGATGCTACACGGAAGGTCATTTAGTGTCTGAATGTCCGTGAATGAGGGGGCTGGGACCTCCCTAGAGTCTGACTGTAACCCCACCAGGACCCATGGGAGGAGTTGTGCAAGTATCGACGAACTCACCATTCCATCATCCCACCCCATATCACGCTTTCCCAGGAGGCCAAGAAACACCAACAATGGAATATTGTGAGATGTTTCAAACCCTTGGGCATGGACCGAGACAATTCCCCATCATGCATAAATATTCGACAGTACCAAAAACAGTACACTATGAGTTTTGTGCATCCACTACACATACTATCAATGAATGTAGAGCATTGGACGCTCTTGCAGATAGGCTAGACTGAACAACATTCAAGGTGAATGAAAACCCACAGGGACCAAGAAGAGGTCGAGGAGGTGGAGTTGGAGGAGAATTCAGAGGAGGGAGAACTAGAGGAAGAGGACCGAGAAGATGTTACAACTGTGATGAACAGGGTCACTTGGCTATAGATTTCCCTCATCCAAGACAAACATGGTTCTCGCATTGTAGATCCAACAGACACGTAACTGAAGACCACCCAGAGCTAATTGAAAAATGGGAGGATAGAGAACGACAAAGAGGAACTAACCTTATCAATTCTGAGATCAAGATAATTTCTAAGGGACAATTGCCCAACCTTAATATTGTCACTTGAGGAGGAGCAAAGACAGGAGCTGATGCTGATACTCTCCCTCAAATTCAGAAAGTATCACCTAAAGAAGACAGGTATGATACCCTAAAGAAAAAATTGTTCTTTAAATATGCCATAGAAGTATTCCAGGATATTCCTAATCATGAAATTCAAGAGAAACCCCCTCAGCCGGTTGTATACACTAAGCTAGCACAAGTCCCTGCTTCACCCCTTGCACCTAGAAACCCTATAGGCATACCAAGACAACATGAGAAACCCCAAAACCCAGTCGACCTATGGTTTCAATTATTCTCTGACATTCTGGGGAATGATCAACTGACAGAGAAGTTTCTCAATGTGTTGTACCTAGTTTTAGGGAACGAAGAAAACTCAGAAGTAAGGATTTGGGCTAACCTTCCTGAGAAGAGTACTCAGAGAGTCCAATGACGAAAAGTAAGAACTGGAAAAGAATTCCGACTGGTAGCCCAGTTAGATGAATTCGAAATTAAGGACGTCATGTTGGACCTAGGGTCGGATGTGAACATTCTACCCAAGAAAACCTGGGAAGCATTAGGAAAACCGAGACTGACATATTCCCTAATTCAGTTAAGAATGGAAAACCAATACTGTATCTTTCCCATAGAAATATTGGAGAACGTGGAAATCAATGTAGTAGGAGTAAAAACAATGGATGACTTTGAAGTCATTGGGATCATGGGAGACAAGGACATCTACCCTACACTACTTGGCATCGATTGGGCCTCTGACAATTATGCAGTAATTGACTTAAAGAAAGATACCATGACTTTTGAAGCTGAGGGAATCAAGGTAGTTGAACCTTTGGATCCATACGTAGGAACCAAGTACATAGAACCAATAGACAATAATATGGAAGGAGAATAGCTAGACTAGTTGTACACTGTAATGGGTGGGACAAGAAATGACTATATAAACCCCAATGTGGATGGATCAGTAAGCTGGCGAAGCATACAGTCAGCAGACGAAGATTCAGAAATGGATTTTGATAGTTGGCAACAAGGTGTACATGAAATATTATCAAAAAGATGCGCAACTGTCAGAATGACCATATGGGTTGGGAGAGAAGTCAGAGAAAACCCTATATATGATGGCACCTCAGACCTAGATAATTTTCTGCAGAATATTGTAGAAACTGTGGGAGGAGATCAAAGAATCTCGGTACTAGATATAGCTTTCCAGAATAACCCTGCCATATGGTGGGCTACTCATAAATCCACACTCAGAAAATGGGACGAGGTGAAGCAAGCTCTCAAGTATAGGTTCTGAAATAAGGAACAGTTAGAATCAAAAGTGCAGATGGATCTCCAAGTTGTGCAACTATTCAGTGGAGAATCAGACCCTAGGATACACATTCAATAGTGCCTGGCATAGTGGTAGGCCGCCGAGATACCTTCTCACCTCTAGGTTCAGGTATTCCCCCACTCTCTAGGCACAATCCCAAAATCTTGGTTTATACATGAGGAAACCAGATGACAAACTTGCGATTGGCAGACACTGGCAACTCAATTTTGCAAAGACTTCTCATTCACAAGTAAGTACCCTGAGCTTGGACTAGTCCTGTAAAATACTAAAGAACTTCCTTTTATAGCCAATAATAATAATAGATTATACCTTGTCGTGTGTCCCAAGTATACTCAATAACTTCAGAGTAAACCCCACTTAACTGTGATTGAAAAACCTATAGAATGCTATCAGATTAGTAAAGTTTCAGAAAGCCTAGATGAATTAGAAGAACTGAGAAACCTACCCATCAAAGAAACCAAGGGGAACAGAGAAATCCAAAACACCATACCCAGCCAGACCGATAGTTCCTATAATCACCCATTGAAATTACAAAAGCTTAACATAGGGACCGAAGAGAAACCCAAAGTAGTTTTTGTAGGATATTACTGGGATGAGAAAACCAATCAGGAAATACAGTTCTTACTGAGGGAATACGAAGATTTGTTCCAAAAGACTTTTTCAGAATTAAAGGGAATCAAAGGAGTTATGGGAGAAATGAAGATTGATTTAAAACCAGGATCCAAGCCTATCAGACATAGGCCATACTATATTAACCCAAGAATAAAAGAGAAAGTCAAGGAGGAGATTGATAAGATGCTAGAAGCATGTCTCATTTTTCCGGTAGAAGAAGCAGAATGGGTCAGCCCGATAGTCATTCAAAGAAAGAAAGACAGTGAGGACATTAGAGTCTATGTGGATTACAGAAGCCTCAACTCTACATGTGTGCATGACCCCTTCCCAACACCCTTTACCGATGAGGTTCTAGAATAGGTTGCGGGGAAGGAAACATACTCATTTACAAATGGATTCTCAGGATACCAACAAGTTAGGATTGTCGAAGAGGAAAACAGAAAAACCACCTTCATTACCAAATAGGGATCTTTTGCATACAATGTGATGCCATTTGGTTTAAAGAATGTCCCTGCAGTCTTCTCAAGGATTGTTATAGCAGCCTTTAGAGAGTTCATTCACAAGTTCATAGAAGTTTATATGGATGATTGGAAAATATATAGTCTGCTTAAGTAACATGTCGCACTGCTAAGGCTAATGTTTGATAGATGCAGAGAGTTACAAATCTCATTAAATCTCAGGAAGTGTATCTTTTGTGTGCCACATGGAAATTTGTTGGGCCACATAGTCTACCGAGAAGGAGTATTGGTAGATCCAGCTAAATTTGTAGTTATTGTGAATATGCCGCCACCTACGAGTGCTAAACAATTGCGCTCCACACTAGGACATACAGGCTACTATCGCAGGTTCATTCAAAGATATGCCAACATTAGTGCACCTTTGGAAAACCTCCTGAAAAAGGTTGAAATGTTCCAATGGACTCCAGAATGTGACAAGGCATTTGAGAGACTCAAGGAGAAACTCATTACAACACCGATTTTGATATTCCCAAACTGGGAGAAGGAATTTCACATCCATGTGGATTCTTCGGGAATTTCCTTAGGAGCTATCTTAACGTAACCTGGAGATGGATCTATGGATCAACCTATCTACTTTGCGAGTCAGAAGCTGTATAAAGTAGAGAGAAACTACACAACGACAGAATGGGAAGGCTTAGCAATGTTCTATTCTTTACAAAAAATTAGACATTATCTGTTAGGGTCTCATTTCAAATTCTTTACTAATCATTCAACATTAAAATACCTAGTTAACAAACCTATGTTGGAAGGAAGAATTTGCAGATGGTTGTTGTTATTTCAGGAATTTTTCTTTGAAGTCATCATCAAGTTGGGACGATGCAACATCATACCTGACCATCTATCCAGACTAGAGTCAGAGGAAAGTGGCGGAGCAGTGGATGACCAGCTCCCAGATGTAGATTTGTTTAGGATTGAGGCCATACCAGAATATCTGGAGGACATACCAACCTTTCTCAGTACAGGGGCATGTCCTAAAACATATTTTGCAACCCAGAAATGCCATATGGTCATCAGAGTAGAAGACCATCAACTGATAGCCGTGAAATTGTATAAACTAGGACTAGACAACATTCTCAGATGATGTGTCCTAGATCATGAAAGGTAGGATATACTCTGGGAATGCGATAGTGGAATTGCAGGAGGACATGTAGGGGGAAAGGAAACAATAGAGAAAGTTTTACAGGCAGTAATGTGGTGGGAAACACTTTTCAAAGATGCAAAAGAATACGCCAAATCGTATGATGTTTGTCAAAGAGTGGGAAAGTTGTCACGCCAAGATGAACTTCCACTACAACCCGTTAGAGCAGTACAAGCATTCCTGAAATGGGAAGTTGACTTCATTGGGCCAATCAACCCCATAGATAAACATTCGAAGGCAAGGTACATCATTACCACAACCGACTACCTTACTCGTTGGGAAGAAGCAACTACAGTACAAGATTGTTCGATGAATACTGCTGCGAGGTTCATTTTTGAGAATATTATTACCCACTTCAGATTTTCCAGAAGCCTAAACAACTATCAGGGTACTCATTTCATTAACAACACTATAGAAACAATTACAACATAATTTATGATTCAACATCATAAGAGTAGTCCATACCACCCACATGCCAACGGAACAGTCGAAGCCTTCAACAAAATTTTGGAAAAGGGACTAACAAAGGTATGTTGTGCAAACTGAGAGGATTGGGATGATAGAGTTCCAAAATTCCTATGGGCCTACAGGACAACCATAAAGAAACTCCATAGGTACACACCGTTCCAACTAGTTTACGGAAGAGAGCCAATGGTGCCTACAAAGTTCATCACTCCAAGTCTATATATTGCACAAGCCACACATATGACAGACGAGGAATCAGTGGCACGGAGACTTGTGGATCTACAAGAACTCGAAGAAACCATATTTATGGTAGAATTCCATTAGTTGGTTGAAAAATCAAGAAAAAAATCTTGGCATGACCAACACATTAAGACCAAGGTATTTACACAAGGAGAAAAGGTGTTGCTCTATGACAATCGATACCAGAAGCATCTCGGCAAGTTGCGTATGCACTGGTTGGGACCCTTCATAGTTGCGGAGATCCGACCATCAAGAGTAGGAGGACTACGACCAGGATGGGTGAATGGCACTCACCTAAATCCCCACCTATATCAAAATTGAGAAGAAGGACAATTGCTTCAGTCCGACGGAGCTTGTACAATAGTTAGATTTAAGTTTCATTTTCTTTCTGAAGTTTTGTAAATTCAGCTAAATAATGTCCATGGCCGCCGTGTTGTGCCATAACACATACTTCACTTATTTTGTTTAAGTATTGGGTGATACAAAGTTGACATCTCAGTAGTACAGAACCTAAAGCATGAGAAATCCCATTGATGGTAGTCATTAAAGATGACGGGGACAACCTTTGTGGTCGGAGGGGCCATGAATCCCAATCCAATATGAGTTAAAGGCCATGCAAACCCAGTCCAATCACACCCTTTATTGCCAGTCCAGTACCCCGACTGTCACCCGCTAAGCCATAAAACCACATTATTCCAAGATGCCATCAAATTCTGCACCAAGATACCCACCCGACAAACAAAATGGTCTCAATTTGGCCACGTCCCTATTCCACCCAAAAAAATTAAATGCTAAGATCTCCCATTCAGATTTACCTTGATTAAACTGTCCCGTCGGAAAACTCACACCCCATTACGTCTATATGGTCATGATGAGGAGACGCTATTTCTAAAACTTACCTATTAAGCCAGCCATAAGAATCTCAAAACTCAGTCGAGAAAGTGTTGTTTCTAAAACGAGCATAGCCTTTTTGAACTTAGCCGTGCATACCAGTTAAGACCATCACCAAAGCTATAAGTGTAGCCCTAGTTCTTAATGACCACAAAATCACTAATGCCAAGAGCCATAGACAACCAAAGCACTATGACTAAAGAAGCAGTACCAAATGAGCTCTGCAACCCCCAGGTCGAGATTATAGGTGATCTCAAAGGGAAGATAGAAAAATTCAAGCTACTCTACCTTGACCTCATGGATTCAACCATGTTCCCAAAGATTTACCCAGATGTCTTGTGGGAGTTAGATTCATATGGAACTGGAGATATGCACTTTATACTGAAAAAGGAGTTCATCAACCTATTTAAATACACCATCATGAATCTGAGAGACTTACTAGTCTTTGGCACCACAGGCGAAATTGCACGCTGCATGAAATTTCTGATCAGCAGAGTGCATGACAGAAGTCTATGGTTGGATAAGCGGTATCCAATGCATGCACAATACATCCAATAGCTTACTGGACTATCCTTTGAAGGAGATGATGTGTCGAAGGGATTTCAGGGACCCGACAAGCATGGGAAGAAGAAAGGCGAGCTTCGCCTTTATGAGAAGTTCAATACCAAGAGAGGAGGACGCACAATAGTCATTGAACCAATACTGCCTGCAACAGTCTGGACTGGCTGCTACGTCATAGCCAGTAAAGTTATGAGGTCTTATTATAAGGGAGAATGCACTTTATATTCCATATCAGTCACCAACTTCTGCACACAGGGAGCAGTGTTCAACTGGTGTAGCTTCTTGCTGGAGGAACTACTAGTATCTTGTGAGGAGGCACATGAGAAAGGAGGAACCTTTACCTATGGATACCTGCTTGTGGCATTCACAATGCTCAAATGGAAGTCACCTATGGGAAGAAAACCGACAATACTAGATAAAGGGTAGACAACAAGCCATACTAGACTCAGAGAACACAACATTCAACAATGCAACATTTTCCAAATGGTATAATGTTGTGATAGATGCAACACAGAGGCCGTGCATATTGCAGGAGATCCTCAATAATAACACGAGGAATATTGCATTCAACATGATTTGACAAAACACATTCATCAAACAAACTTGGGTCCATTACCCAAACCTGGGGTCTCCAACTTCTCATGGCCATAACTCTCTAACCATGAGGAATTATGTGACGTTCCACATACCACCGGAAATGACATAACAAGAACTATCCATATATGATATTTTCCCTAACAGATTCACTCTCCTTCATCTCATTATTCCACAATTAAGCATGGGTTCTCTTACTCCACAAAGCGTCTTCCCATGAGGGATTTCACCATAAGGGGACCACTTTGGAGTTCATCCATATTTACTTCTTATCAACCATGAAAAAAAATTAATTAGTCATATTTAAATCAAACATTATTGGGTCCATTACCCAAACCTTTGTGTTACGGGGCTCTCTTCAAGGGTTGACATCAATGACAACCAACCTTAATCAATAATCTCCCCCTTTGGCATTGATGGCAACACTCTGATGCAATACTGAAATCATATCACTCATGCTCCCCCTGGAACCATGCCTTTGTCCTCTACATCTGATAAATTTTCCCCCCTGGAACCATTCCTCTATCCTCTGCATCTAATAAATATGCTCCCCTTGGAACCATGCCTCTTTCCTCTGCATCTGATAAATCTCTCCCCCTTTGTCATCAATGGCAAAGGTATATTTCCATATGGGGCTTCTCCCCCTGACAGACTATCCTCTTATGGTGCTTCCTCGTGTACATCTAAGACATATAAGATAAGCATTCAAAAAGCATTCAAAAAGCATTCAATAAGCATTCAAAAAGAATTCAGCGGGGAACAGTTTCACACACCAATGCTACCATTCTATTTGGATGAGGAGGCCTTAGATAAAGAAGTTATGTCATGGCCAGGAGTCAAATGAGGCCAGCGTAAATCAGGAATGCATTACATTTTGCACGTCGAGTTTCTCAACAAAAAAGACAAGGAAGAAGGAAAGGGACCAAGCTTAGGCCCCGAGCTGAAGCAGTCAGACACTCTGACAGAAGAAGATTCAGAGGAGGAAGAATAAACACTGTAGCTGGAGTGGAGGAAAAGACCACCCCCCCAATAGTTACCAGCCAATGTCGTGCTGTCAGGTGCGCGGATCAAGCATATCCTGGGTTTTGTGCTTGGCATAGAACCAATGGTGAAGAGGCCCAAAATGGGGGTCTCACCGAACAAACCCCTCAACCCACAACCCCTTGCATCTACTGCTCCCTGGACCCGCACCATGACCAAAACCACCACTATCATTGACATTCAAGATGACCCGGACCCTGAAACAATTTCAGCTACACTCATCATTGAGAAAACCCCACCACTCCAATTAACAAAACTCCTCACTGCCATTCCACATTAGACCACATCCTTAGAGACAATGCAACTCGACCACCCAGAGACAGAGGAACGACAAACCCCACAGACAACCAGAGAATTCCCCAAGCCCAGTTTAAAAATTCCTGACCTGGACCCTAAAGGATCAGAGCATCCCATGATGATGGATGTACCAAATCAGAACACCTATGAACAACAACCTAAGTTGTCAACACTGGAAGAATCCAACCAAATCAAGGAAGACATGGAACCCAACCATAACCCACAAATCCCCTCACCACCCAAGGGTGAGGATGTCCCGGAAAGTACAACGCATGATGCAGAATCAATGAAAGATACATAGATACTAGATGTACATGATGAACCTGAATCGACAACGGATCCAGATACGATGGTTATGAAAGCGTATATGGTGCAAGTTCTCTAGAACCCCCAACAATGTGAAGAATTGATGCAGCTCTACATAACCAAAATCGAGGTTCTAACCCTCTTACCTGCAGACCTAAGATTGAGGATTGCACCAGTACCACCAACAGAGGATGAGGTAGAAACTCACTCAGACCATTCAACAGGCAGTCGACTCCCACTACAGTGGTGAGTACCCACTGATGCAGCTCCACCATCTACAGAACTGGTGCAATGGCCAACATCACAGTTGTTTGTGTTGGAAGATTCATTGTTGTCATTGATGTCAACCCTAGTCATGGGTTTTGGACCGCAAGATTGCTAAAGGTATTTGGACATGAAGGACACTGCACATGCATATACAACACCCATGAATGGATAGTATACATCATGTTGTTTCTGGTGGTATGTGGCATGTCACGTGGATTCTCATGGTTGAGGAGAAATGAATTTTTGAATATGACAAAGTGAATTGAAGAAGGAAGTACATGTAGGCCCT